>SNQJ01S0159042.1:0-21916 GCA_010110895.2 Picea sitchensis | reverse complement strand
TAGGGGATAATATTCCACCTGGAGAATATTCTCTTTCAGTTGACACTTCAGTTTGACTAGTTGAGTTGAGTTTAGATGCTGCATTAGTTTTGTCACCATGAAACATTGGGATCATCACCATGATAATGTTCATTTTCCTTGGGATCATCACCATAGTGATTCATTACCCTTTATTTCCTGATTTAACTCCTCACTACTCTCTGTTCAGTCAATTAACTAAAGACTAGTTGACTAGTTAACTCAACTAGGTGGAAGTTCACTCCCGTAACTACCTGAGAGACTAGACTAGGTGGCAGTTCACTCCCATAACTACCGGTGTGTATCCATATCACTCTAGACCTCCACTATGTCTCATTAGTTACTCATGTATCCTATATCTATTGTAAATTATTCACTCTTTGAGTGTGGAATACAATTAATGAGAATTCTTCCATTATTTCTCTCTTGCTTTTTCTTTCTCCAATTATCTGTGCAAATGTGTGTATTATTGTTTATATAGATATATTATGTGTAGGTTCAACACAGTTACATGGTATCAGAGCCGATGGACTACTAAGAAAAAGCTACACTAAATCATTTTTTGCAGGTACAAAAGATTGAAGACAACAAAAAGATGGATTATTCGTCGGAAATACTTCTCACACCTCATAACTATTTGGAATGGAAGCCAAAAAATCTGTTTCATCTTAGATGCAGAGGCTTGTACCAAATTACTATGGAAATGGAAGTAGATCATGATTCTACTGATGAGAAAAATGACTTTCTCAATAGACAAGATATGGCCATAGGAAGTATCAACATGTATGTTTCTCCCGAACTTTTCCATCAAGTATATGAAGAATCACAAGAATCAACTCCAAATGAATTATGGACCATATTGGAGGTTCTATTTGGGAATAAATGATATTTTTAATATTTCATGTAGGAGGTCGAACAAATAGAGCCAGAAGAGAAGCCATCAGAAGATCAAGCTTCTTATTATGAAGAGTCTTCTACAAAAGTATTTGCAAAAATTTGTATTCCATTAATTGAAGATGATGTCTACTCCATTTCATATTTGTTTTCTAAAATTAATTTGGAAGATATATGGCATGCATCTCAGGAGTCACATGCAGACACTTTTGCATGCACCATGCATGCATCTCGGGAATCAAAAAGGGAGCCGCGCACATCAGATGTCATTCTGATATTTTCTGAGAAAAATTTGCAGAAACAAATTGGATATTTGAATTCCTCTCGGGAAGATATCCAATTTAAAAAAAAAATCGTCCAAAATGGAGTCTGGAAAGTGAAGTTATGATCGTTTTAAAATCAACAAAATTTCAGCATTTTTCCATAAATGACCGCACAGTTTTCAAAATTTCATCCAAAATTTATTTGGATATTTTTCATTACAAGAAGATAAAGTGGATATGTGTGGACATATCAATGGTGCATATACTTTATCATATCTGTTCATACATCTACATCTTCAACAAAATTTTCAACGAGCACAAACTTGCACAGTTGCGAGGTCTTCTTGGAGTGAAGGACAGGGTTTCTTAGCAACTATTTTTTGTTCCTTCTCATTTTTTATTTTATGCATTGTAATTTGAGGGGGGGTTTTGTTCCCTCTTTCCTCGTTTAGTTCAGTGTATGTTTTGTATTTTGGTACCTAACATGGCCTCGTTGCCGGGACCCATTCTTTATTTTCACCATAGTGATGTTCATGGGGGGTGTTGGAGTTACTTCACACACACCTAGGATTTATTTTTCCTAAGTTTTTTCCTTGTTTATTAGTCATAATTAGTCATTATCCAAACTCCTATATTTTATGGGAGAATCTTCCACCTGGAGAATATTCTCTTTCAGTCGACACTTCAGTTTGACTAGTTGACTTGAGTTTAGATGCTACATTGGTTTTGTCACCATGCAAAATTGGGATCATCACCATGATAATGCACATTTTCCTTGGGATCATCACCATACTGATGCATTACCCTTGATTTCCTGATTTAACTCCTCACTACTCTTTGTTCAGTCAGTTAACTGAAGACTAGTTAACTCAACTAGGTGCTAGTTCACTCTCATAATTGCCTAAGAGACTAGACTAGGTAGAAGGTCACTCCCGTAACTACTAGTGTGTGTCCAGATCACTCTGGACCACCACTATGGCTCATTAGTTACTTACGTATCCTATATCTACTATAATTTTTTCACTCTTTGAGTGTGGAATAAAGTTAATGAGAATTCTTCCATTATTTCACTCTTGCTTCTTCTTTCTCCAATTCTCTCTGCAAATGTGTGTATTATTGTTTATCTAGATCTATTCTATGCAGGCTCAACACATTTACACTAAGGGTTGACATCAATATACAATATCACTCTCCTATTTTTGACATCAATGAAAACCAACAATACATACCAACTATCCATCAACCTAAGCTAATTGTATGACAACAGAGCTAGAAGATCTCGTTCCATATTCACGACCATCCATTAACTTACAAATTTCGATCTCAAGGTTTAACACAGTTATTGAAAAAATGAAAAATGCTAAATATATATAATCCAATCTTATTACAATTAAATCTTAAATGAAAATACCGTCACCAATGAATTTGGTCTTTGAGATGTTCTTCATCCACTAGCGATCCTTCTTTCCTTCCGCTTGTCAATCGTTGAGACTTCAACGGTACCTCCCAGCCAATGCTAGGGATAATTTTCTTTCCCCTTAGCCCCCCGAACCACAAATGGGCCATGCACTCACACAACCAAAAATCCTCTATCTCCTAGCTCACCTTGCAAGGTAGATCCACCACTCTCTCTCAAGTTGGGTATCCCAACTCTCACAAGTAAAACTAGTCAAAATTTTTGCAACATAACTTGACCCATAAACTGTGTGATCCATTTTCCCTCTATACCATTTTCTTTATAGGAGTTTCCTTAATGGTACATCCCCCTTGCACAATTAATTCACTTTTTAATTTAATAAATTAGAATTATTCCCCCTTACACTTATCACCGTTTCCCCAATTTGCACAAGTAAATCCACATTTTATTTTAATAAAATTTAATTTCCCTCACCTTTCCTAAAAGAGATCCCTAAATCACTCTTGGTTGTCTCTTTATTCCCCTTATTTCCAATTAATGATTGATGCCTTACTAAATCTGATTTGAGTTAAAATATGAATATTTTCCTAGTTAGACTAGTGTTAACTAGACTCTAGATTCTTTTCTATGCGTACCCATTCTTTTAGATTTATTCCATTCTTACCATAAATTCCAATTTGGTAATTTTTTTCACATATGTGTATTGATTCAATCTTTAGGTTTATTTTATTTTCTTTTATTTCCTAAATTGATTTACTTCATACCCTCATTATTTAATTTATAAATTTATTTTTTAGTCTTCTTACTAAATTAGACTTAGGATTAATCAAATTTTATGTGCAAAGTCTTAGACTCTTATAGGGATTATAATTAATAAACTCAATCCTTAATTAATTAATTGATTGATTGATCTAACAATGCTCAATATTTTACAAGTTCAATTATTCGCTTAGGGTTTTCTAGGCCACCTAGATTCATTGACTCAAATTTTATTTATGTGACGTACCCTTCAAGATGCACTCTGTGCTCCAAGGGTGTCACTCGCCTCTGACTAGTTTTGGTAGTTGTCCAACCCCTAGAGTCAGCACTCCATTCATGCGATCTTGTGAGAGACTAAGGTAGTCTAAGGAATAAGGAACCTGTCTTATTGCATGCCCCTTAGAAACCTTTATGAGCGACTGTCTCATTCTTCCCTCACGTCATCGTGGATCTCTCGAACTAGGTAAGCTTTAACCTATAATTTGAGCCATGGTGGGAGTGATAGTAGGATGTGACAAGGACATTGCCACACTCTTCTCTCAATATCTATTCTATGTGCATGGCCCCTTTACTCCTTATGTGATTAATATTAGAAATAAATCGTTAACCTGCATTCATCAATGAAACATTGTCAATGATCCATATACAACATCATAATATATAATCGATCATATGTCACATATGCATAAATGAAATAATCAAACCAATACAATCCACTCCCTGACTTAATCCAAAGTCCAATGAGGTCCATTGATGCCATCAACATCCACAATCTGTCAATTGTCCTGCACAATTAGGGAAAACTTGTCAATAGAATCTAGAAATATGCATATATACCAATAACATGAAATCATAATCATCAATATCATCATAAATATCCACAAGTGAAATACACAATCATGTACTATAATCAGATCACTTGTACACAGGTGTCCTCAAAGAGTAAGTCGATAACATGTGCTCCCAAGAGTGGGATGTTACATAAACCCCCTCTTGTTTTAAACTTTGTCTTGAAGTTGTATAGTATATAAGATGCAGTAAATAAAGTATATGAGAATATATTTATGTCTAATCTATCAAAAAAATGTGGAAATTTCTGGTGCATATCATATTTGTCCTCCTAGGTAGCCAAGTGTGGACTATAATTGTCCCACTAGACCTTGAACTAATAGACTATTTGACGTCGTAGTTTTTGAATGCGATGGTCCATAATGAATATTGGCTCTGCCGCAAGTGCCCCCTCGTCTGACACCTGCAAAGAAATCATGTCAATCACATGTGTAGGATCACTAACATAATGTCTCAAAAAGGATACATGGAAAACATCGTGCATACGCCTCAAAGAATCAAGCAAGGCTAGTCAATAGGCCATGGGTACTTTCTTTTCCACAAATTCGAAAGGTCTCACAAACCTAGGAGAGATTTTAGCACCCTTTCCAAACTTAATTGAACTCTTTTGAGGTTTCACCTACAAGAAAACTCGATCACAAACTTCATAATTGAGGTCAATGTGATGCAGATCAACATAACTCTTTTTCCTATCTTGCACCTATTTAATCCTTTGTCTCATCAATTGAATTTTTTATTCCATTTCTTGGATCGCTTCGGGTCCTACCAGAAACCTATCCTCAATTTGGTTCCATCTCAATGGCGTCTGACATGGTTTCCCATAAATAAACTCAAACAGTGTCATATTAATGGTACTTTGATATTTTTTTTTGTATGCAAACTCTATGAGTGGCAAGAACTCTTCCCAATGATTATGTTGGTCTATCACATACATACACAACATATATTCCAAAATTGGTTTTTTCTTTTTGTCTTCCCGTCAGTCTCAGGGTGATATGTTGTACTAAAGTTCAATTGTGTCCCCAAGGCCTCTTGGAAATTGGTCCAAAATCATCATGTAAACATCAATCCTCGATCGGATATGATCCTTCTTAGTACACCATGTAACCTTAAAATGTCCCTGATAAAATCTCTAGCTATGTTTGGTGCCTGATACGTTGTACGCACATGAATACAATTTGCACTCTTCATCAGACTGTCAACCACCATGAAAATCGAGTCATGCCTCATTTTTTTCAGCAGAAATCCAACAATAAAGTCCATTGAAATGACTTCCCATTTTGATTCCAAAATAGCACGTGGTTTTAGTATTCCTGTCGGATGACTATGTTCATCTTTCACTTGATGACAATCTAGACATCTCTCCATGTAGCTAACTATATCTACTTTCATTCCTTTCCATAAGAATAAAGGCTTAAGGTCTTCTCCCATCTTCATGACTTCTAGATGAGCCATGTATATTGTTCTATGAGCTTCGTTTAAGATCAGACTTCTCAATTCGTTGTTAGGTGGTATGTAAATTTGGTTATTATACCTCATCAATCCATCATTGTCCAATTTATATCCTTCAAAATTTGGTACCAACACAGTGTCTTGTCCGATATTTTCCTTAACCTCTTTATACCAGTCATCATCGCATTGTATAGTTAGAATATTTTCTTGAAGATTCCTCTGAAGAGGTATCACCAAAAATATGTGTGGTCTCCAACTTAATGCATTTTCCACTATGTTGATTGTTCCTTTTATGTAAGTAATATCAAAATCGTATTCGCTAATCAATTTTGAACAACGTATATGTCGCGCATTCAAGTCACTTTGCATAAAAATGTGTTGCAATCCTCAGTAGTCTACTTTTAGTTCAAGTTTACATCCAATCGGATAGTGTCTCCACACTCTCAAGGCATACATAATGGCCTATAAATCCGAATCATGTGTTGCATAGTTCTCCTCGTGCTTTCTTAATTTCCGTGAGATGTAAGAGATCACTCGACTATCTTGCATCAATACTCCACCTAAACCTTCCTTGGATGCATCTTTTGATATCAAGAATTCCTGGTCCATGTCAGGGAATTTTAGTATCAGTTCTATCGTGAACAACCCCTTGAACCTTTGAAATGCTTCCGTGCACTTCTCAGTCCATACAAACTTCTTTTTTTTCATCATCAATTCCATGATTGGATTTTCTATCTTCAAAAAACCTTCGATGAACCGTCGGTAATATCCTACTAAACCCATAAAGTTGTGTACTTATGGTATATTTTTTGGTGCAGGCCATTCCATAATATCCTCTACTTTCACTGGATCCAAAACCATGCCTTCGATGGAGAAACTATGCCCTAATTAATGAATCCTTGATTGGTAAAAAGAGCATTTCGACTGTTTCTTGTATAATTTATTTTCCTGTAAACACTATAGTACCAAGAATAAATGTTGGTCATGTTCTTCTATCGTCCGAGAATATATCAGTATTTCATCAGTGAATACTTGAAAAAACTTTTCCAATTATTTGAGGAACACCACATTCATCAAAATCATGAATACCCCCAGGGAGTTTGTGAGTCCAAATAGTAAAATGATGAACTCGTAATGTCTAAACCTCATCTTGAATGCAATGTTAGGAACATATTCCTCTTTAATTTGTAACTGGTGATAACCTGATCTCAATTTGATCTTTGAAAACATCATCATGCCTTTCATTTTATCAAACAATTCATTTATTCTTGGAAACAGATACTTGTTCTTGATCATTTCCTTGTTTAATTGACGGTAGTCAATAAAAAGTCTCCATGACCCATCCTTCTTTATTATTAAAGTAACAGGTGCACCCCAAGGTGACACACTTGGACGTATAAGTCCTAGGTCCAACAATTCCTTCAATTGCATTTTCAACTCTTGTAACTCAGTTGTCGACATCCGATAAGGTGTTCTTTCTATCAGTTCATCTCCAAGTTTCAAGTCGATTGTAAACTCCAATTCTCTTTCGGGCGAAAAACCTGGTAACTCTTCTGGGAACATGTGAGCAAACTCTCATACTATCAGAAGGTTTTCTAATCCTTCTGCCATGCCCTTGTTGTTCAACGCTAATATTTCATATAGCTTGCATCCTTTGTGCATGCTCTTATATAGTTGTAGGGAATAAATGAACCTTAGGGACACTCCCTTGTTTCTTCCTACAATCACTCTTCTCTTTCCCTCATCATTGGTCAAAATCAATTATTTCATCTTACATTTGAGTATTACATCATGTGTTTCCAACCATTCTATACCCATCATGATTTCATAAGATCCTAAGATCATGACATATAGGTCGAACATTGTTACAAAATATCCCAGGTAAATACGACAGCCTGTAACTCTTCCTCCAACCTTCTGCTTGGAACCCGAAGCCATTTCTACATACCTGAACTTGTCCTGCTTGAATTCCTTTACCTTAATTCCATTGTGGTCATCTATCAAAAAAAAAAAATTTGGTCGACGATGGTACCTGACATCTCTAGCACAATGGAGTGGTGCTCAGCCTAACTGTTATTCACCACTGCATGAATCCTTTGGGTCTTGCCCAAATCTTCCATTGTATTAGGTGTGACTGACCCGATTGGTCTAGCCCTCTCAAATGGACAGTCTCACTAGTAATGTGGCTCTCCACATGTCCAACATCTAGTCTTCGGTCCAGTACTCCTAGTCCCTGAAGTAGAAATTGTTGCCCTACCATCCTGGAATCCTAGTCTATTTTGTTGAACAAGCCTAAACTGTTGTTGTTGCAGGTGACATTGTTATTCATGTTGTGGTCCTCTTTAGGGAGTCCTTTTTTTAGAAGCTCTTCATGGTGGTGTCATGAACGTGGATCCTCTTGTCGTCGTCTCTCCAGTCGGTCTCATAGCTATCCATCCCTTACCCCCACTGCTTAGCTCTTCCTCAACTATGAGGGCCTTCTGGACTGCATCATGCATTGTCTGAGGAATTGATATCCTCACCTTCACACATATGTTGAATTTAAGGAAAAACACAAACTTGTTGACCTTTAGCTTCTTGGTGTTCATATGTGGGGCATACCTAAGAAGATCCATGAATCGAGACTCATACTTTGGCACTATACGACCACCCTGTCGTAAGGAGTTGAAACCATTGAGTTGGCGCTCAATGAATTCCTCCGATAAATAACTCTCCTGAAACTTCTCCTCGAAGAGTTCCCATGACACGTATTTGAAAACCACTTTTAGCTAAGGCAGAAGCATCTTCCACCATAGAATATCACTTCCCTTGAGATAAAATACTTCCATGCAGACCTTCATGTTGGAGGTGTAGTCACGAACTGCAAATCACATCTCCATGTCCTCCAACCATGCCTCGATGACTAAGTCATTCGTGGAACCCATGAACTCGGGGAACTTAAACTTATCGAGTTCTCTGTGAATGCTACCACTTCCAGTTGGAGCGTGTTGTGGGCCCTCATTGGGTATAGGTGCCCTGACATCATCTCTATCTAGTTGCTTAATCAAGGACTATGATATCCTATGAAAAGAACTCATCAAACCAACCACATCCCCCACAACAATCTACTCCTGTCCAATGACTTGTTCTTCTCCTTGGGGGTTAGACCCCTTAGGCGTGGATAGTATTGGAAGTGTCATACCTCTGCCCCTAACACCACATCATCTACCTCCATGACATCCTCTAATCATGATTACTTGCATGGAAAAATTTCAATTTTAATTAGCGATGAGTTATTTATTAATTGTCTAATACAGTGGAAGGTGCAATGATCCCAAGTCACGGGGTTGAACCCACTATGATACCATATGTAACAACCCCTTCATTACGACAACAAACAACAATGTGTAATAGGTGAATTTTTTTAATTTTTTTTGCATTAGAAAATTAAATCATCATGACATACTTAATAACATCACAAGTTGCACATAATCACAATTCAATAACGACACATCCAATGCATTAACATAATGATAGTGACACAATATCAACACATACCATAAATAACGATGCAGTTCAACACATCATAATCAACCGATGCAATATAATTATAATAATCAACCATGTCACTAAATAATAAAGAACTACCCATCCAACCTATCCTGCATGGTTACGACCTCCAGGACACATAAGAAATGCTCAAGCCCAGGATTTATCTGATTGATTTTGAACACTTAAGGTCTCAGGGATGGAGACTATTATGAGGAACAAGGAGGTGTCTAATTCCCTTAGTAAATCACACCACATAACTCCATTCTAGATTATCTATCATACAGCTACATCATTACATGGCGCAAGAGTAATCTAACTACTAAAACAATCATACCTCAACTTTGTTTAAAGGTGCAAGAGTAAACTAAATTCTAAAACAATCATACACCAACATATTCAGTTGCACAATGTAATCTAATTACTCAATCAATCACACATTGACATTATGTTCATGGCGCAAGAGTAATCTAATTACATAACTCATTATACATCAGGCATTAAATTCATTATGTAAGTTTTATCATCAACCTTATTTTCATCGCACAAGAGTAAGCAAATTCTTTAACCAGACACACATCAACATTTATTTCATGACACAAGATTAAGAAAAACTCATAGTCGATCATACATTGTCATAATTTCATGTTAGTAGAGAGGGAAGAGAGTAATTGGTAGAGGAAATAGAGAGCAGAGGGATTTATAGAATCTAGGTTGCAGAGAGAAAGAGTGAGCATAAATAAAACTATATATGTGTAATAAGAAGGACATTTTTTGAGTTTTTGTAAACAAATTTTAATTTGCAACCAGTTTCTGGGTGTTCTAACTCTTTTTTGTTGTTGTTCTCTCTATACAAGTGCGTAGACAACTCTGTACATTCCTATGTAGTGAAATATTTCAATTTGATTTTTGAATCTATATGTATTGGACTAATGTATGATGCAAAGTTGATTTCATGCATTTGTTTGAAGCCATTGTAGAGAAATTGGCACGAATTGTAGTCCAGATTCATGGGAAAGTCATGCTAAAGTTCTATGGAAGGTATCAGTCTGCGTAGGGACCTGTAACTTATAATGGGGAGGAGACAAACCATTCCAACTTGATGGTCATGAGGAAGAGGGGTTTGAGCTATTGATAAACCAGATAAGGAGACTCGAACTATGATTTAGAAATCCAAAATTATTTAAAACTGTGATTTACATGGTGGTACGATTTGAATATGATTATGCAAGTTCTCTAGCTGGAAATAAAAAAACATTACAAGACATTTGAGATAGAGTATATATTTTGTTTATTGTATTGAGGATTAAATTATTTGTATGGTTCCACTTCTCATTCCATTATATATACATATGTGTTAATCCTTAAACAAAGAGACATTCAATTTTCTATAAAAAAAAATTGTTGTATTCCATTTTAAAATCTCACCTCCAGACATTGATTCTATGCAGGGATCCATACCAAATACGTCTAAATAATTTGTTATTAATTGGATCAAGGAGAATTTTTAGGGTTTTGTTCATTGAAAATTTGAGTAACGAGATCTATGCACAGTTATTCAAGTTGTAGTTAAGGAACGAGTCCACAACCATTGTTAGAAATGGTTGAATGGAGGATTATTAATGCAAAAGGGAAGGAAACAACTTGTAGAATGTTGAATCAAAATTAGAATGCTATGAAAATCTTATTGGTAAGAAAGTTGGGGATGGAAAAAAAATTAATATGTTTTCTTTTTTAGGCATTTAAGAAATGGTAAGAAGACCTACATCACCAACCTGCATCAATTCAAAGATAGAATTTTCTACTACGAAATCAATCCCAATGATCGAGTAATTACACAGTGAAATTCCTTCGAAGGTTTTCTATTTCGTGGTAGACGTTTGAATTGATCAACAAGGTAAGAATTTTAATGCACATATCTAACAATGGTTGAAGGAAAGTGCATTTTGGTTCAATATAGTATATATACATAGCAATGGTTTCAAATAAGGAAAATCCAATGGATTATTAGGGAGGACAACAAACAAAAAACTTCCAGACATTCAGACAAAAAAATTGAATGGTGGCAGAGCTAGAAGATCTCGTTCCATATTTGAAACCATCCATTAACTTGCAAATTTTGATATCACGGTTTAACACAGTTACTGAAAAAATGAAAAACGATAAATATATATAATCCAATCTTATTACAATTCAAGCTTAAATGAAAACATTGTCACCAACAAAGCTGGGCTTAGAGATGTTCTTTGGCCATTGGCGATCCTCCCGTCCTTCCACTTGATAATCGTTGAGACTTCACGGGTACCTCCTATCCAATGCTAGGGGTACTCTTCTTCCCCCTTATCCCCATGAGATGCAAAGGGGCCACACACTCACACAACCAAAAATCCTCTAGCTCCCAGCTCACCTTGCAAGGTAGAGCCACCACTCTCTCTCAATATGGGTATCCCAACTCTCAGAAGTAAAACCAGTCAAAAGTTTTGCAACATAAATTTACCCATAACACGTGTGATCTCTTTTCCCTCTAGACCATTTTCTGTATAGGATTTTCCTTAATGACACATCCCCCTTGCACAATTAATTCAATTTTTAATTAAATAAATTAGAATTATTCCCCCATACACTTGTCACCGTTTCCCCAATTTGCACAAGTAAATCCACATTTTATTTTAATAAAATTTAATTTCCCTCACCCTTCCTAAAAGAGTTGCTTAAATCACTCATATTTTTCTCTTTATTCCCCTTATTTCCAATTAATGATTGACTCCTTACTAAATATGAGTTGAGTTAAAATAGGAATCTTCTCCTAGTTATACTAGTGTTAACTAGACTCTAGATTCTTTTCTATGAATACCCATTCTTTTAGCTTTATTCCATTTTTACCTTAAATTCCAATTTGGTAATTTATTGCACATATCTGTATTAAATCAATCTTTAGGTTTATTTTATTTTCCTTGATTTCTTAAATTGATTTACTTCATACCCTTATTTAATTTATAAATTTAGTTTTTAGTCTTCTTACTAACGTAGGATTATGCTTAATCAAATTTTATTTGAAAAGGCTTAGACTCTTATAGGGATTATAATTAATAAATTAAATCCTTAATTAATTAATTAATTGATTGATCCGACAATGTTGAAGATTTTACAAGGTTAATTATTCGCTCAAGGTTTTCTAGGTGTTAAGCCCTAATGTTGGCTCATTACCCCTTAATTGGGGCATATTATAATAGTAATGTTATTTTATTTATGTCGGCTTTAGGCCATTAGTTGTAATTATACCTCCTAGTCTCCTATATATACCAAGGATACATTTTCATTTTGAATCATCTTGTACTTGAAGCCAGACATTTAAGTGGGGTACAGGAGGTTTCCCCCCTCGAAGAGGCTTATTATCTGAAATTATATCTATTTGAAGGTGTTGAGTACTTTCACGGGGTTTTCCATGCTATATTGGGGTTTGGTTATTGTATATAGTTTAGGAGACAGGTAAGATTTTTAGCTATAACTTTTTTTGTATGATGTTTCAGAAGGAACCTCTTGGAGGGTTTTTAGTACACGGATCAAGGTACGTTGGGTTTCAAAATTCAACTCTTGAGGCCTTATACTTTGATACAACAACATTTTCAAGATAGGGTTTTGGAATCATCTGAAATGAGTCATTGTGGAATGTTAACTATAAGAGTATGCATGGGTTTAAGACCCTGTGAGAGACATTCACAGTAGTAATACTAAGCGTGGTAAAACTTTTAATACGGATCATCTTAAATTTGTAGATACACCTTGTGTGAATAGGGTGTCGACTAGTCCTATTGACTAGTCTCAAGAGAAAGATGTTAATAAAACAAGCATAACTTCTTGCTAGAGTATCCAAATTAGTGGAATGGTTGCATTTGGATCCTGTAGTATTTTGGTGTGAAGTTTCAGAATTTGATATCAATTATTTTTGTGCGGGTCACACTATACAAATGAGATCTGGAAGGACCTTAAATTGACAAGTTGTGAGAAGTTACCCATTAAATTCCCACTTAGCATCCAATTTTGATCAGACACAATGGCATTGCAGAAGAAATATCAGAGAACTACCTAAAAAGAAAGTTTCATACCGAAGGTTCGAAAATTGGGAGATAGAACAAAATAAATATTGTCCCTAGCTGAGAACCACCTCAAAATCAAGATTCAAAAGTGATATTTAGCCAAAGGGACCTTCTACACCAAATAAGCCTCAAAAAATCCTAGTGGACTCTTGATGAAGGTGAAAAGAAATAATGTAGGGACATAAATGATTTACAAAAAGAAGACAATAACTAAAGAGATGAACTACAAGGGTTGATGAATTCCATTTTAATCCCTTTCTTCAAAATTTGTGTGAAGTATTTTTGATGATATACTAATCTATAAGTCTTGGGAGGATCATCTACACAGCTTATGTTGACAAGGTGCTACAACTACTAAAGGAGGAAACACTATATTAAACCATGCAAATTTTTCTTTGGAGTAAAAGGAGGTGGAGTATTTGGGTCATATTGGCCATCTCATGAAGGTGTCAAGGTAGACCCTAACAAGATTAAAGGTATGATGGGCCTTGGGTTCCCAAAACATTAAAAATCTTAGAGGATTTTGGGTTGACAGGAGTTACATAAGTTTGTTGGAACTATGGAAGAATAAGCTGACACCTTTAGCGACACTAACTAAGAAGGATGTATTTTCATGGACTCGAGGCAACTAAATCTTTTCAACAACAAGAGTGATGTGTATTCTTATCTGACCATGGACTTCACAAAAACCTTTATTGTGGAATGTGATGCATCGGGAAATGGAATTAGTGTGATACAATAGAAGGAAGGCCCTTAACTTTTGAAAGTCGACCACTCAAGACAGGAGCTTTTCACATTGCCTTTTTAAGTTGTTCAAAAGTTTTATTTGCCTCTGGAGTCCATGTGAAAAAATGGCATCCTTACCTAATAATTGAGCATGAGGTCAAAAAAGATCATGATAGTCTTGAATACTCCTTGGAACAGGGGCTATCTTGGAAGAACAACAAAATGGGTGAAAACCAAGATATTTGAATATGATTTTGGAAATGGAGTCTGCAAAGGGGAAGCAAAATGTTGTGGGATGCACTTTCGAGAGGATGAGATGTTGAGGCCTTTCTTTCTGTTCTATCTCGATCATCCAAACCAATTGGATAATAGAAGTAAGGGATGAATGGAAAATGATGAAAAAGTGTGGACTCTCATTCAAGGTTCTTGTGGGGATTCAGTGCATCGGATACATTTACATGGAAAAAATGATTCACTATGGGTACAAAGATCACTTATATATGTGGGACTCCCAAAACAAACAATAGGTACTGGAATTAAGCACCCCTCTCAGGTAGAGGAGGACACTCGGGATTTTTTGAAAACCTACCTGTAGAGTCCAAGAGGGATTTTTTTTTTTTGGGTTGGCCTTAAAACTAATGTTCAAGGTTTGTGGAAAAATGTGTGTTTGCCAATAAATAAGTTGGAAACAATTAAGACCCAGGGTCTTTTTACAACCATTATCCATCCCAAGTCCGGCATTGGGAGGGAGGGTTTCCTGGATTTCATCCACCTTGAGGGGTTTTCTGGTCTGAAGGAAAGAGTGTCATCATGGTGATTGTTGATAGGTGACAAGTATGCACACTTTTGTACACTCTCTCATCCAACTAAAGCTAAGTAGGTTACCCGCATTCATGGAGATAGTTCAAAGCTACATGGAAACCCAAATAATATTGTAAGTATTAGAGATCCCATCCTTTCGACATTTTTTGGAGAGAATTGTTTTCTTGTTTGGGTACTCAATTGGCTCATAGCTCATCCTATCATCCTCAATCTGATGGACAAAGCAGAGATGAGTGTAAATGCAGAGGCTACCTTCGTTGCTTTTGTCTCTGATAAACAAAACACAATAGTTCAAATGGTTACCAGCGAGAATGGTGGTATAACACTTCCCTTTCCTGCTTGCAACAAAAATGACACCATTTATGGCACTTATGGATACCACCCTCCTTCATCACTTCTTCTAAAAGAAAATCTAAGGTTCAAAGTGGAAGATCACATGAGAATCAACAACAAGTTCTCCAAATCTTGGAACAACTGACCATAGCACATCGCATGAAACAACAAGCGGATCAACATGGTAGTGAGTGGAAGAAGTTTTGAAGTGGGGGATTGGGTGTTTTTAAGACCTACAACCATACAAAGCAGAGATGTCCCTCCAAACAAGACAAGAAGGATAATAAATTATCACAAAAGTACTATGGACCTTATAAGGTGTTGCAAAGATTGGTACTATAGCATAAAAATTGGAGTTACGCATCTTCACGAGTACACCGGTTTTCCATGTTTCATGCTTAAAGAAGGGTTATAGGTGACAAGATCAGTTCAAACCATGTGCGAACTTCGGCGGAAGGAAAAATCATGTTAGACTGAAATGCATCATTGACACAAGAATTAGCCAACTAAGGAATAGATCCATATCAGAGGTATTTCATTAAATGGAGGAAACTTTCAGCTAAAGATTCCACTTGGGAGAGAGATGAGAATTTTATACAGAAGCATCGAGTTACTCAAGCGTTACGGACAACACTTGTCTCAAAGGGGAGGGGCATGTGTTAAAGCCCTAATGTTGGATCATTACCCATGGTGGGCATTTTTATTTTTATTTTTTATACTAGGGGGAATCGGTAACAACGGCGATGCTCATTACTCAGCATTGACCGGGGTGAATCCTGCCGAGCTGCCTCTCAAATCCCTAGGAAGCTTGATATAAAGCACATCCCTCAGAATCATCAGGGTGATAATCGACCTTGAGATCTCATTTACATAGTTCCTTCCATTTTACACGACACTTGCCAATCGGTCTACACCTAGCAATTAATTGGGGCATATTATATTAGTAATGTTATTTTATTTATCGGCTTTAGGCCATTAGTGTTATTTTATTTATGTCGGCTTTAGGCCATTAGTTGTAATTATACCTCCTAGTCTCCTATATATACCAAGGAGACATTTTCATTTTGAATCATCTTGTACTTGAACATTTAAGTGGGGTAAAAGGAGGTTCCCCCTCGAAGAGTCTTATTATCTGAAATTATATATGTTTCAAGGCGTTGAGTACTTTTCCTGAGGTTTTTCCATGCTATATTGAGGTTTGGTTCTTAACACTAGGCCACCTAGATTCATTGACTCAAATTTTATTTACGCGACGTTCCCTTCAATACGCACTATGTGCTCCAAAGGTGCCACTCGCCTCTGATTGGTTTTGGTAGTTGTCCAACCCTTGGAGTCGTCACTCCATTCAGGGGACCTTGTAAGAGACTAAGAGCCTCTAAGGCATAAGGATGTTTCCTTATTGCACGTGCCTCATAAATCTTTGTGAGAGACTGTCTCATTATTCCCTTACCGCATTGTGGATCTCTCAAAATAGGTAAGCGTTAACCTACAATTCAAGCCACGAAAGGAGTGCTAGTAGGTTGTGACAGGGATGCTGCCACACCTCTCCCTCAATATATGGTCTATGTGCATGGCCCCTTTACTCCTTATGTGATTCATATTAGCAAGCAATCGTCATCCTGCATTCATTAACGAAACATTGTGAATGATCCATATACAACATCATAATATATAATTGATCATATGTCACATATGCATAAATTAAATACTCAAACCAATACAATCCACTCCATGACTCAATCTGGAGTCCAAGGAGGTCCATTGATTCCATCAGCATCCATAATCTGTCAAGTGTCCTACACACTCATGGAAAACTCGTCAATAGATTCTGTCAATACACATATATATCAATAACATAAAATCATAATCATCAATATCATCATAAATATCCACAAGTGAAATATACAATCATGTACTATAACCGGATCACTTGCACACAAGTGTCCTCAAAGAATAAGTCAATAACATGTGCTCTCAAGAGAGAGATGTTATATATACCCCCTCTTGATCTTTATCACTTTGTACTTGTATCCTTGATCTACAAAATTATGCTCTTGCAGTCTTGATCTATCCCATTTGTTTCTAGTAGTTTTGATCTACAACATTATGTTCTTGTACTCTTCATCTACAACATTATGTTCCTGCATGCTTGATCTACAACATTTTATTCCTACAATCTTGATCTTCAACACTCTGTACCTATAGTATTGATCTACAACATTTTGTTCCTCTAGTATTGAAGTACACCATTATTTTCCTCCAGTATTTATCTACAACGTCATGTTATTGCATTCTTGATCTCCAATATTTTGTTCCTATATTCTTGATCTTTACAACTTTCTTCCTTCATTCTTATTTCCTGCACTCATATCTCTAGCATAGTTGTACTCTTTTGTCTGAGAATTCCAATACACGTTATTATATTATTAACTATCTTTCTATCTCTATGTTACATAGACACACACACACACACACACACACATATATATAATTTATTCAGTTACATGTCGGTTACAATGCTTAACTACTTAATCGATCTACTCTAATTGTTTGTTCAGTCGAACTCTCTATCCAACTTATGCAATGGACTTGGTTGGTTGGATGATTATTATAGTTGGAAGAGCCAACTAGCTCCTACAAAAATTACTATTTAGTCCATTTTTTGGTGAAAACGAGCACTCAAACTTGTTCAAATATTCATATGAACATGATTCCAATTCGAAGATTTTTCTTGATTGAGTTTCTTTTAGTTTTTAGGTTGTTGTCCCATACACAATAAATGGAAGTTTGAGTGTTAATTTTCTTTCCATCTTAAATTCAAACCACTCTAATTCCTTGTAATTTATTTGGATGATTATTTTTGGGTTTGGAGTTATCCAAATGGTTTCATGTATAATTTTTGTTTTCATTGATTGTTTTCAAAGAGAGTGACTTTTTATTTAGTATAGACCTGGTATAATGAGATTAGATATTTTTTTATGAGTTATTTATTTTTAGAAACCTTTATTGTTAGTTTTTTGGGCTTTTGGCAGTGCATACATTTTTCTATAATGAGTCAATCATTTAAGTATGATTTTTCCTTTAGTATTGCAACTTTCTTAATTCAAGTTTTTTCTTATATGCAACAAAGATATTTATTTTTCATGATGTTTGAAAAGATGTTTTAACAATTTCAAACAACACTGTCCTTTGAATATTCTTTCTAGAATCTCTTTCAAATCATTTCTTGGGACCAATCATTTCATTTACTAATCTAGTAGCTGACTCAAGGCTTAATCCTAGTCTGGTTAATCATGGGGATCTCAGACCTCAATTTTTCTTGGAAAATATATTTCCATCCTTTGGATTCGATGATCTTAAGTCACTTCTTATGGTTACATGATTGAGTAATATGATTTTTATCATGGCTTAGTACTACCCACTTATCTCAATTTTGAAATTATTCAAATGCTTGGTGGTTGTAAATATCTCGGTGGTAAATGTCAATGAAACTTCTAATATTCTAAATTTTGAGTTTTCAACATTTATTTCCACCTTATCCATGATAATAAGTATCAATATGTTAATTTCTTGTAGGTTTCAACTCATCAATATATTGCGCCTCACTCACTTCTGCATTCCCTCAACCATAACTCAATTTATTCATAACCCGAAAGGATAAGCATGTATGTGCCATTTTTATTTTCTCTCTCTTTCTCATGATCTTGTTGGTTTTGTATTCCATATTACTTTTTTGTTTCTTTTGGGTGGGAAAACTACCCACTATATAGATCAGTTGCACACTCATCAAAATTTGATTTTCTTAATATTTTATGTGATATGTAAGCTAAAGGAAGTGAAATGCATTGTTTCTCAACATGGAACACTCTTAGGAACATGATGATGTTAGTTTCATGGTCTTTCCCATCATGCCAAACATCAACTTACTACTTATTAGAAATCAGTTTTTAGTCATTGTTGTAACATACCCAAAATTTTGCTTCTTATAGAAATAAAACTTCAAGTCTTTAAATCTCTAGTTTCTCGATAGGTATAGACGAATAAAATTTAAACAAAATTTAAATTTTTTCGATAATTGTGTTTTATTTTAGATTTAATTTGATTTTTTATGATTAATCAGTTGAAATAATATTATTAACGTTTATTTTGATTTTTTTAATAGCAAATCAATGTTATACCTAGTTATTATATTATTTATAATAATAAAATGCACCTTTACTGCAGATCGCACCCCAATTTCCATATTGATGGGTCATAGTTGATCACGTATGTTTTATTTTTAACACAAGGGAGGGGGGATGTGAAATTCAACTAGAGTTAAAATAACTTTTGACGTGTCACATGTTCGTGGATTATGCCCCCCCGACATGTAGTCAACCTAACCATACCACCATCCCCTTGCAAAGAGTGTTGAACTAATGTGTGTCTTAGATGCAATCTACAATAAAAATGTAGATTAAGTGTTATATCAATGACACTACCAAATCAATGTCCAACATGTGTAATCAAATAGGAACCCCCTTGTATTCCGACTATATATGATTTGATTTGATAACTGCAAACTTGTCAAGGTATAACGAGTCATATCAATGAAATGAAGGCGTGGGAAAGGTCAGTTTTATACAAATGAGTACGGAAAATCTAGTTTTGTCACTTATTCCTACCTACAATCATCATCAAACTACACTTTGCAGTTAAGTTTTGATTATCATGTTCTAGCCATAATCATTTCACCAAGATCCTAGCAGTTTAAATCTTCATCGTCTATAGAAGCTCTCGTTAGTTATATGAAAGATATTATCACTCATAGAAAATCAAGATTACAAAATGATTATAGATCAATAATAATGTTAATATGATTACACATATATCTTGATCCATGACACATCAAGATATCTTCACTTAACATATCCAATCAAATACAGAAGGAATAATTATTAATTATGAGAAATGATTATTTATTCTATAAAGATCAGATTTGACTAAATCATAGTAGATTCTTAAATATGAAAATAAGAATATGAAACTTCTTTATTATGATTGAGATGCTATTTTTTTATCAATAACATGATATTGAATGAGATTTATTGGGAAGAAACAATGCCAAACAACTATTTTTCCCTAATAAATCTCTGCCAAGAAAAATGTTAAAGAGACAAATATAGAAACATTTCAGGTGTTTAGTAAAGATCAACATTCAAAAAAATTACAGAATTAAACAAATTCCCATGGATTATAAACGGGAAGAAGAAATCAATGTCAAGGGGTTATTTTGGAGGTCCGACTACAAATCTTTAATAAAAATTCTGCAAGTTTCGAAGATTCAAAATTCTTTGCTTTAGTCTATGTGATTATTTTCTTGATGTTATTTTCTTGAATGTGTCTACTTCCATGACTATGATGACTTAGTACAACAACTACCATCATTAACTGCAAAAGGTATCTCTAAAAGTTACAAATTTCTTCAAGTATTATGTGAGTATTAAGAAGACATGTTCTTAAATTCAATTATTCCTTTTTGAATAGAAATTAAGTATTATTTTTTATTTAAATTTTATCCTGGTTTAGAAATGTATTCGATAATCATTTTTTATATCTGAAAGTTAAGTAATATTTATCAAATATATATTACTTCAGTGTTCAATTGTTTTTTCTTTCATTCATTCTTTCATCCTCTTAAAAAATTTAATTGATTGAAACATAGAAAATGTTTCCTTCCAATCTTAATCTTTAAATAATTAAAGACTAAAGATAAATTCCCAAAAAAACAAAAAAATTACTAAGGTTAAAAAATATCAACTCAAATAAATCAATCACAGTAAATGGATGTGTTGGCATAGTTTCGTATCCACAAACATCTCAAAGGTTAAAAAATTATGTTGGTGCCATTGTAGGGGACCAAATTAAAGAAATATTATTTTCACTGTGTAAAACAACATGAAAACCTACTCCTTGCTAGTGAACAAGAGTTAGGATGGAGAAAATACTTCACCTAGCGACTCCACATTTTTAATCCTGGCATCATGAAAGATCACTAGGGCTAACCCTGATCCGGATTATTTTTGGCACGAAATAAGAGCGGAGATATAATAAATAAATGCACAGAGATATCGCGTATATCCAACAATATAACAGAAATATATCAGAGATCCAACCATAAACACAGAGATACAGTAATACATGATTTCTATTAATGAAAGAAATGTACAGAGACTGTAAAAATATAGAGTGAAAGACTCGCTAGAATGGTGGCAGCTTATCTATGAGAAGAGATGTGACGGCTACTCGCATTCGCAAGAAGATCATTACAATGAGGCTCGGAAGGCCTTTTTACAATAGAAGGGAATACCAAAAGTCCTAGACATCCAAAAACCTAACCCTAGGAGATGAAGCGCCAAAAGTCATGTGGGCCCCGTTTGGGTAAGTGAGTACATCAACTTCCCGGGGTCGTAACTTTTGCATACGATCTTCGTTTTAGGCGTGTGATAGCTCGTTGGAAAGGTATTGTCGAGGAGATTCATTTTTTGGGATCAATCATGCCTTTAGCTATCATTTAGAACCTTGATATCGAAAAACCTTCATTTGGACCCTCAAAATGGCCCCGAAAGTTAAAACCTGCTAAAAATAGTCAGATGCCAAAATTGTCAGAAACATGTTTTGGGCCAGTTGGAGAAGGTGGGTGGCCACCAATATCCATCTAAATCAATCCTCCCTCCTTAGGAAGCAATGGTCTCCATTGCGTTGAGTTCCCGGGGGAG
>SNQJ01S0159040.1:0-18032 GCA_010110895.2 Picea sitchensis | reverse complement strand
TATAATAAATTCCGTCTAGAGATATGAGCCACATGAGAACTCATAGATAGAGAAAAGAAGGATTTTTTCTCATAGATATCTTATCATGGGGATAAGATGAAATTTCAACTAGAGATCTATTCAGTCCAGACGAGAAGAGAAGTCGACAGGGATGTAGTAGAGTAGTTGTATATATAGTATCATACAATAGGAGAATAGGTGCTCAATTCCAAGTATTGGCTATTTCTTTGTGGACAAGAAATACACACAGAGTGAGATAGGAGATCTTGTGGAATTGGGTGGAATAGGACTTTCATCCAAGTGTCTAGGGAAGAGGAAAAAAGGGATATTACAGTCAACCAACAAGATTGAAGGTCTGATATTGAGGTTTTTAGGGATTGACAATTTTTTTATTTTTATTCCTCAAGAGAACCATTATCCCAGGAAGGGATCCCATGCTTTTTATTTTAATTAAATCAACTAGAGCTAGAAGAACTAGAGTTATTCAACAGTCTCATAGAGAAATTAGGGACCCATGTGGAGCTTGGAAATGATTCCAAGTATCCAATGAATGGGAAGGGAACAAATTGATTCATGTAGGAGATTTGTTAGAGGCACAGGATGTAATTTATGCACAAGATGTGATTTATTCAACAAAACTGAAGAACAACTTGCTATGAGTTTCAGTATTGGAGAACATGGGTTTTGCAGTTACGTTTCAAAAGGGAAAGTGATAAAATTTTCAGAGAGAGATAGCCCTGAAAAAATAATGAGCATTGGTATTAGAGAGGGTGGTTTATATAGGCTCTATGGATAGCCTATAAGAATATCCAAGGGAATATTGGATCATGGTTCAATGTCATTGACATAGGACGAGGAGAAGGAGGCTTCGAAGGGTGAACAATTGAAGGATGAGTAGAGTTCAGAGACTTCCAGTGTGGGTAGTAAACCTTGAGAGAGGAAGAGGGAGTTATCCCCTTCAAATTATGTCAGGAGACTGAGTTGGTACCTGATGACATTGATGGATGCTCAGGAGCAAGAATCTTCTAGGAGCACATTGAGGGAGAGCAGATCTTCGATGAAGTTTTCAAACTTTGTGGCATTGATCTATAGAGTCATCGATTTTGATCCTTCTATTATTCATGGAGAAACTAACCAAAAATATTGGAGGAATGCAAGTACGCAGGATGATGTCTATGACATTGTGCTAGAGTGAGAGGAAGAACCATTTCCTTGTGGCTCTTTGGGAAATTCTCTCCTCACTAAAAATAAGTGTTGATGTTAGTGATAGAATTAGATAGGTGCTTTCGCACAAGTCTATGTGCCTATATGTTTTGAAACTAACCAAATCCTTTTACTCTTGAATTCACTTTAGTTAAAGGAATTATTAAAATAAATTGTTTTTATTAATTAATTATGTAACTAGTTAATTGGGCAATATAAGAAACATTTTAAAACTACTTAGTATGCAACATGTAATCTAAATCTCAATTCAGTGTCAAAAGTAATCTCAACCATATATCACTTTGGATATTAGAAATAGATTGTAACTCATGATTATAAAATAAAGGTTAGGAGAAGGAGGAAGATACAATTCACACAGATAGCAAAGGAGAATATTTGATAGTCTGGAGTCTCCAAGGTCATAGTCAGTAGTAGAGAAGGACCTTTTCTTGAGTGCTTGGATCATGAAAGATGGTGAATCAAGAGGATGAATATTACACTTGACATGAGTTGTTTCGAAAGAGTTGACACACAGAGTACTAGATAATGAAGGACCGTGGTTCAATATCTTGGATAGGTGAAGGAGGACTCTCATATAGTGATCATACAAGTCAAGGAGAAGAGAGAATAAATGCATATGCACATGGTTTTCAAAAGAAGGAATCCACATGAAAGAGTCAAACCGTATGGATCTTTCTATATGTACTTTCCGTACATATCGGTAGGTCATAGTTTATGCAATCCTAGATATCTCCGGGTCATGAAATGGAAATTTGCGGATGTCCATACATCAAAGAAGGAAAATTCATAGATTTCTCAAAAAGTGTGCTAGAACTAGTCGTACAATGGGTCAAACCTTTCCAGGTTAGTCTGGATTTGTATTTCTATTACTGGGCCATTATTCTTGTTACGAGAGCCTTGATTTTAGCATAATAAAATCATTCTCAGCATTGGTTTTCTCTMCAGGGTTTTTCCMGGGGTATCTACCAAAAATAATGGCRTTCATGTGTTCTTGATTTGGTTTCCTAATTTATGCTTTTGTTGCATGATATTGAGTTGAATATTTTGGTAGTTTATTCATGTTTTGTGAGCTTCTAATATGATTGATGTAAGGAAATCATTACATAACAAAGTACCTAGGTGTTCGAGTAATAATTTCAACATGGTATCATATCATACCTAGGGTTGAAATAAAATCAAAATTGTATCAGAGCACACCAATGTTTGATTTTAGGAAATTTCAATAAGAAATTATACAAGTTAGGCATAGATGGAATTATGCAATTCTACGTATTAGATCATGAAATCAATATGATACTTTTAGAGGTGCATGGAGGAATTGTAGGAGGTAATTATCCAGGAAAAACAACAACTCAGAAGATATTGCAGATAGGATTTTTTTTTCCTACCCTACATAAAGATGCCAAGGAATTCTATTAGAGTTGTGATGTTTGTCAGAAACTTGGGAAGCCCTCTAGAAGGGATGAAATTCCCTTAGTAGCACAAGTAAAATTAGAAGATTTTGATAAATGGGAAGTAGAATTTTTTGTGTCGATTAATCCACCAACTAAGAGGTCAAGAGCTACATACATAATTATTCTGGTAGACTACTTAACCAAATGGGTCGAGGCAGAACCAGTCAGAGAAAAAAATGTAGAGACAACATTGTGATTTTTGTTTGAAAATGTGGTGACAAGGTTTTGATTACCAAGAGTACTTATGAGTGATCAGGGAACTCACTTTGTGAATAGGAAAATTGTAGCATTAACAATAGAGTTTCAGATCCACCATCAAAAGAGAATTGCATATCACCCTTGGGAAAATGGCATAGTAAGAGTTTTCAATAAGATCCTGGAACATGTGTTGAGGAAGGTTTCTAATGTAAAGAGAGATGACTAGGACTTGAGGATTAAATAAATGTTATGAACATATAAGACTACGGGAAAAAAGTTGACATGACATACTCCATTTAGACTAATGTTTTGTCAAGAAGCTTTGATTCCTATGAATTTTATTATATCAATTATGTACATTTTTGCGATGGGGGAGATTACAAATTCCGGTGTAATGGATAAGAGAACGTGAAAACTAGTAGAAACCGAGTAAGATTGATTTTTCACAGGTTTGCATCAGCAACTGCAGAAGGTATGCAAGAGAGCTTGGCATGAACGACACATTAAACAAAATAAATTTCAGACAAGTGACTTAGTGTTTCTTTATGAAAACAATTTTTTACAGCAGCCAGGGAACTTCCAAATGCATTGGTTAGGACGATATGTGATCAAGTTTGTTACAAATGAAGGTGTTTTCTAGTTGGATAAGTTGAATGGAGAAGTTGTAGGAGTGGTTAACGGTAGTCAATTAAAACTTTATAGGGACATTCAAGCTTCTGTGCACTAGTACAAATTGTGCAGAAGGTGTACCATATTACTTGTATAATAGTGTATTATAAAAAGAAAAAGAAAAAGAAAAAGAAGAACATAATTAATGGAGTTTCAAGGTTCAATGTATGAATCTGAAAATGACGCAGAGAATAAAGAGGAAGGAGCATTACATAGGAAGGTAAAATAAAGTATGAAGAACAAAGACAAGGTTGGAGATCCATGCAAATGAAAATGGACATAATTAAATATCAAAATTTTAGGGACACACATTTAAGAGAAGACATGAAAATGAAGTACTAGCATCATGTAAACATAAATGGAAAGAATATTTTGCTATGATATAAAATCTAACAGATAATCCACTGAGGATACAAAGTTAATGAAAGGTTAAGGAAGGCATTGAATATGAAGGAAAGTGGATTCGATAGTAGATTTGGGTGTGAAGAATATAAACAAATAGTGACAGGTGATAAAAACGGTTGAAGGGTCAATGACCAGAAGTTATTGTTATTCAAAGATTTTATGTAGAGAAGAGAAGAGAAGAGATATGAATGACCGAATATAGAGTCCAGTAAGAAATATTGCAGAGAGATATGGCAGCACCCAAATCAGTCCCAACATCATTCTCACAACCAAAGAAATAACACACTAAGCAACCAATAGTACCGGTGTTGGAAGAGACTTCATTCACATCAGAGATGAGTCAGGCCAATTTTTTGAGGGATTACATACCACCAAGGAAGATGACAACAAATATGGTCAACATAGAGAAGTAGGTGAAATATGAGCTTGTGGAACCATAAATTCCACTCACAGTAATAGTCGAAGGGGATATGATAGGAGAAATACTGAGCTTGAAGTTCAAAGATCACAATCTTTTATAAGAAAACTATTTCCTGGAATTAACACCAAGAAAATATCTGAAGACATTCATGAATACATAGAAATCATTTATTAGAGTCGAGGAAAAAACTTGGGAAAGAGGATTGGAGAAATTTGGGATGCTGAGCATGTTACAAATACCATGTTTTAGTAAAAGCGTAGAGATCGACGCCTACATGAACATGTTGTTAATATGCATCCATGGGGGATATATATGGATGGACAGAGTTGTGTCCATTGACACAAAATTGATTTCCCAAATAACTATATTTCCCATGGTAGGCGGGGACCCATCACCTGGATTTTTAGACAAGTCGAATGACAAAAAAATTATCAGATAATATGAAATAAAATTTCAAAATGTTTAGAGCAGAATGTGGGCTCGATGTAACAAATATTAGTGACTACTTCAAGTTTTCAATGTAGGTGTTATCTTGCAAGTTGTTGAGAAAGTTTCATAGAGATGAAGTGTTGGAAAGAGTCATAGCAATGATAGAGAAGTTCATTGAGGGAATATAAACGAATTGGGAAAATTTATTACTCAACCAGTTCTAGATAGACCACAAGGAAGCTCAAGACATAGGTATGGAGTTTAATTACATATGGTTATTGATACTAATATCATTAGTGGCTTGGAGGGAGCCAAAATAATCACAATTTGTTCAACAATGAATAAGCCATGTTTGGTATCAATATACACCAACTTGTGGCATATTTCACACAAGGCCAGACAACAGGATACCAATATAACTTTCTATATATATAAGGATTCCATTCACGAGATAATTTAGATAACACCGCACATTTTACCACAAGTGGTACAATCTTACAAGTCAATTGCACGATTTAAGGTAGGGTTCCATCACATGTATATCCAAGCAGAGAAGGACCCAAGTCACAAATGGATTTGCACACGATACAGGGTCACTGATGAATATATGGGACACATTATGGAAGAATGGTATGTTGAATGGAATATCCCCCCAACTTAAATAGAACATCCTGAGATGCAACAACTAGAAACAAAAGAGATAGGAGATGATGAAGAAGAAGACAAAAAGGAAGCAAATAATGCATGACCAACACATAAGACAGTACCCCGCATGGAGAAGAAGTGAAAGGAACATTAGATAGATAGATAGGTACCAAAAATAAAGAAGAGGAAAGAATTTAAGTAAGTGGAAACATAGGCTATTTCATAGGATGACTTAGAGAAGATTGTAGATTAGGTAAAGGAATCTATTGATGAAGATTATGAGCATGCAGAAAATAACCACGAAGAAAGACATTTTGATGTGAAAGAGAAAATTTATGCACTGCAACATCTTTTGGAAACAACAAGACTCACATCTTTCAACATGGGAGAACAACAATCGATGAAAAGTATTCAACCAATGACATTTTTGGCATAAGGATAGCAAGGGGTAATGAAAATAGCAATGGGATCTTTAAAGTTCCCTACGACAGAGTTTATAAAGAAAGAAAAGGAAATAATTCATATTGACTTAGTGTTATCCCAACTTCCTGTAGAAGTGTTATATGGGTTACAAACGAGCATGATGGAGGAAATTCATTCCTAAAGGGTCAACATCAATGGAGTTAAAAACTACCATTGAAAATAAGGATGTGTTACAAGAAAAATGTGATCAAATGAGGATGGAGAATGATGAGGCCATGCAGAGGAAAAAGAGATTGAAAGAAGTGGTACATAGGTTATATACTCACATTTCAGATGTCTTTGTAGAAGAAGACACCCAATTAGAAGTAAAAATGACAAATATTAGCAAATCCATTTAGGGATTCCAAACAAATATTATTGATTTAGATGAATGCCAAACATCGATTACCCCACGAAAGGAAAGGGAACCAAGTGAGAAGATGGGGTCCAAAGTTGTAGATAATATCATGAATCTAGAAGCAGAAGGTGCAAAAAATTATGTAGAAAGAAATGGAGTTTGGACACAGTTGACGTAAGATACAAAACTGGAGGAACTTGGGTAGAAGTTAATAACGGTTCAGGATAAGGAGAAAAAAATTAAGGAAGTAATCTCCACATTGCCACTAGAAGATATGATGACCGCAATGGAAGAAAATTGAAAATGATACTAAGAGAAAAAACAAATGAGGGCGTAGATGCAGGATCACGCACAAAAGATAGAATCATTACATGAGGAATCATTTAGCCTAACATAAGAACTTCTACCTGTGTAAGGTGTTGCAAGGAAGGAAACAAAAGAGAATGAAGAGAAGTTGAAGATACATATTACAAAAAATCTAGGAGATAAAATTTTGCAGCAAGAAAAACAATTCAAGAAAAAGGTTGAGACTTTTAAAGAAACAATTTAGAATTTCTTGATCATATGGAAACAAGCCTAAAGTGGCTCTGGACAAGACACCAATTAATGTTGGGGGCGTATTGGAGAAGGCCATTTTGAGTAATTTTTGGGAATCACACAGGAGTAGATCGTGTGACAAGACAACAAAGAAGAACTGCATGGATAAGACAATTAACGCATTTTGAGGAGCCATCACGCTGAAGACAAAAATTAGTTAGGAGTTGATCTAAGTGAGAGGGAACGCTCAACAAGGATGAGTCACTTTTTAGATGGAGGGTGCAACATAATTTTAGAGAGAGACATCTTCTTTCTCTACACTTATTCCCAAACTCACATTAATACTACTGGAAGGAAGAGGGAACATTAGTTATATTAAGGTGCATGATATGCACACAAAATTCCCACACCCTCTGTAACACTTAGGAGAATATAGATGCACACTAGTTCCTTTGGTGCGCACTCTCTCAACAATTCCTCACACACAGAAAATGATTTTACACATAGAAAAGAAAGAGATGATATTCAACAAAACTTCATCAACCAATTAGAGGATGATGTCTCCCTCTAATCAATCAAGGAGACTTCATACAATGGTAATTTCCACTTTTGTTTTTATTTGTTTATCTGTGAATTCAGACTGGTACTTGAGAAATTTCCCGCAACAATTACTGACTGAAATTGACAACTCATTATTCTAGACATCACCATTGTTTACTTAGACTCGAGAATGCTTTATTACAAATAAGGAACTGACTCACGCTAAAAAGATAAAAAATTGACATAGTACATTATTTTAAAATCCTTGCTTCCCAGACTGGTTAGATCATATTAAAATATAAGTTTCTACTAGTTGGCCAAGGAAGGGGGACAACCTTCTTGGTTGCCCAATTCCTCCATGTTTAGATCCAGAAGGTTCCATGCTTCTACCACCATCTAAGGGAAAGTTTGTTGCACTGTCTCGAATGTCATCCACTTGGCCTGTCTCTGGAGTTTGGCATTGTTTACCAACCAGGTATGAAACATGATGTTGCTTGGCACGATCTGGTATTACTTGCAAGGAAGCTGCGACTGGAGTGTGTTTTTGTAATAAATTATGAATGACACTATGGTTATCCTTTTTCTGTCGGTGTTGATGTGTTGATCGAAATGTAGTTAAAATGAGAGGGATCTTTCTGGGTGCTAGAGACTTAAATCTAAGACAGACCACGAAAGGTAAGAAGTCAGTGGAAGAGTGCATGGCCCTGTTGTAAGGCCACCACTTCTACAAATCATGCATCATGAGGTGGAATTATTTGGCATAGTTGCGGTAATAAAATTTGGGTGTGGATAGGGTCTTAGAGTGGTAAGTCACTGAGTGACCTCCTTGTTTACGTATTGCTCCAATAGAAAAGTGAGAGGCAATTTCGGGTAAGGGATAACGATATTTAAGTTTGGCTTGTGTGAGGGCATTGTAAACAGTTACTAGAGTACATTCTATAGTGTTTTGGGTAACCAATCAATATTATAGAGCATTGGGTAATGATGTGTCATGAATGAGATCGATGGATGGAGCAAGGGTTGGAATGGGTGGGAGTCTCGAGGGATACTAAGAGACATTGGAAAATTATGGGAGGAGAGGGAGAATTGTGGTAGATGTTGGATTAGTGGGGTTATATGGTGAAAATGGGAGACCAAACACATAGAGAAATTGTTGGTGTTGATAACATGGTGAGTCGATGTGGTATCATTTCACGGTAGTGGTGAAGTGATAGATGATGAAGTAAGTACATAGGTGCGCCTAACCTGTTTAAGGTGGCACTGATGAGTGTTGGCATGAAACATTGCTTATCATTCTTTTTGGTAAGGAATATTGAGAAGGATATCAACACAATCTAACAGTGAGACATCGCAGATCACAATGTCACGAAAAGGATCATTGGAGAAAGTGATGATGCAACACCGAGCAATAGTAATGTGAGGACCTCTTTCTTTACCGAGCCAAGATGATATGGATCCAAGTGTGGGGTGTTGGGGACTTGCAGATGTTGTACTAATTCTTGTGATATCAGATTATTTTGACTGCCATTGTTTAGAATGAGAGTGGCAAGTTCATTTTTAATTTGGCAGTTGTGAGTGAATAGGGGAACATTAGAGCGACATGGTTTTGGTGTAGTCATGAGAATGAGGGATATGTTGGCCTCTGTGGGGTTAGTGAGAGAGATGAATTTTGTTTGTTGGTGAAACTCAGTCAGTGTGACCTCTGCAAAAAAGGTCTGATGGGGGAGAATATTTTTAATGCCTGAACAGTCGACAAAGTTATGGGATTTGGTCTTGTCAAAATTACACCAAACTAGATTTTTTGTAGTCGACGAGGAAGAAGGATAAGGTTGAGAATGAGAAGGAGGTGAGTTGATATCCTTGGTTCTATTTTAAATATATCCGATGGGAGGGACTACCTTACATTCNGATTTGGTCTTGTCAAAATTACACCAAACTAGATTTTTTGTAGTCGACGAGGAAGAAGGATAAGGTTGAGAATGAGAAGGAGGTGAGTTGATATCCTTGGTTCTATTTTAAATATATCCGATGGGAGGGACTACCTTACATTCAACGGTCAAATCTTGTAAGAAATCCTTTTCTAGAGAAGAGTTATCCAAAAGATCTACCTCCCGTTGAAGGGGTATCAAGAGACTAGAATTAATGTTAATTATTAATAGCTTGTCTCACTCGCTAATATGGAGCTCGATGCATAACTTGCAGAAGAAATAAATGTATCCTTGAACTGACTGAGTGGAAAGTTGGTGGAGTTGCAACAACTTTCCGATAAAATTCTAAAGATAGCCTTGAGGGTAGAAGAGTTCCCTCAATGCATGAAACAATGCATCTGAAGAATCAATACATTTGTCGGAGAGGGCGGGATACCTATATCTACGATCAATTCAGATATTTCTAATTTTGTGTCACACCATGTTTTTTCAATTCCTTTGAGTTTAAGGTTGGCTATCTGCAATTTTGTAGCCTCTTCCATCTCGGGTGAATTCTTGAAGTAAGTGGATAGGCTACAGATCTAGGAATCAACAGTCTCTCCATTCATTTGGCCAACGAAATTGGGTAATTGAAAATGCGTGTCCAATTTCATGGTCATTGGAGGCCATCTTTGTTGGATTTGAATCAGTTCTTGGAAATCCAACTCCAATTCTTCAACTGGAGTTGATGTGGTTGAGCTGGAGTCCTCACTGAAGGCCTCTCGTCAAGGAGGCATGGATGGAATGTACTGAATAGACCCCGAGGAGGGTGTGATAGAAACCCTGAGAATTATGCAACAATGCATCAATACAAAGGTTGAGAGGACCCTAAGAAGGGTTATTGTGACGCTCTTAGAAATATTGTGAGGAGAGAGTGGAAGACCCCCAAAAAATAAAATATTCCTTTTGAATCTGGTGGATGAAGTTTTGGTCTATCCTCCTTTGTGTGCTGAAAATTCCCCCCCAAGGATAGAACACACTCTGATACCATTTTATCTGAGTGAGAGGGAATGATAAACAAGGATGAGTCTCTTTTTAGAAGGAGGGTACAACAACATTTTAGAGTGATATGCCTTCAATGTTTGTCATTCTGAGTAGAGGGAGAGATGTGCATAACATTCCCCAACTCGTCTTCCTCTATACTGATGCCCAAAATCACATTAACGCTACCAGCAGGTATAGGGTGCATTAGTTAGCTTAAGGTGCACGATATGCACACAAAATTCCCACACCCTCTCTAACACTTAGCAGAATAGAGATGCACACTAGTTCCTTTGGTGCACGCTCTCTCAACAATTACTCACAAACATAAAACAATTTTACACATAGAATAGAAAGAGACGATATTCATCAAAACTGCATCAATCCAATTAGAGGAAAATGTCTCCTTTTAATCAATGAGCGATACTTCATACAACCGTAATTGGGTCTTTTATTTTTCTTCGTTTCTCTACGCATTCAGACTGCCAAGAAAAATTTATTGCAACAATTAATGACACAAACTGACTACTCATTATTTTAGACATCGACATTGTTTACTTAGACCAATGAATGGTTTGTTACAAATAAGGGACTGATTGATTCTAACAAAGATAAGAAATTAACATAGTACATTTTTTTAGAAGGCCTTGCTTCCCAGATTGGAAAGATCAAATTACAATAGAAGTTTCTACTCGCTGACCAAGGAAGGGGGATGCCCTTCCTAATGGCCCACGAGTTTTGGAACATTTTGTCCACATTGTAACGGGTTAGGCCATAGTGTATATGTATAAATATATGATTGGTTTTGCGTAGAAAGAGATAGCATGAGGGCATGAGTGGATGAGTAGGCGATTAGCTCGTAACTTCAGTATTGTAGTTTTGTTGAGTTGATGAGTATGAGCTAAGTTGAATAATAGTTTAGAGGTATGTGTGCATTGGAACATATAATGGCTTGGGGAGGTTTTGGGTTTTTACCGAAGATCATTGTATGAGCGCAGTGTGCAACCATTGTAAGGAAGACTATGAATGAATAATATGAGAAGTCAGTTGTAGTGGGCGTAGCCCAGCTTGGGATGAACCACGTTAAATCCTTGTTTTCTGATATGTATGTTGTTATGATGTGTTTTTCTTTATGTTCATTCCTCACTTAGAATGTATGATTAATGATTCGTATGAATATCTATCTGATGGTTTCACGCATATGTTGAATGGTTAAGTAGGATGATTATGTGAGATGTTATGGTACACTAATGGTTTTGTGTGGAAAATATATGAATTGAATGTTAAGTAAATATTTAGAAAGAATATCCCATATTCCCACATGATTACACAAACCGAGTTCCTGCAGTCCGTATAGATACCTCGGGTGAGACTTCGCCTACTTGCAGATGTTTCCAAAAAAACCAGTATCTTTGGATTTGTTTGTGATTTAATATTTAATCCCAAATCTTCCCACTATCCAGCAACAACTATATTCCAAATACCTTCACCAAAGTGGAAAGTACATCAGAAAAATTATAAATGTTTAGAATACCTCCCATTACACATGAATTATCCATGTTCCCTTATAATTTACACCATTGGACCAACCTCATAGAGCTTATGGCCTCAATATTTTCCTCAATGGATTAATTGATTTGGGTGCACACACTGTTACAAGATTCAAAATTTAATTCAATAAATAAATTAATTAATATGAATGAAACTGTCCATTGATGGTTTTGGTTTGAAGATAAATTCATTTCATTCATGGCTTGATCATTGATTGGTTTATGTGGTTTATCTAGAACTGGTTGATAATAACCAATTCTAGATAGACCACGAGGAAGATCAAGACATAGGTATGGAGTTTCATTACATATGGTTATTGATAATAATATCATTAGTGGCTTGGAGGGAGCCAAAATAACCACAATTTTTTCAGCAACTAATAAGCCATGTTTGGTAGAAATATACACCAACTTGTGGCATATTGCACACAAGGCCAGACAATAGGATACCAATATAGATTTCTATATATATACGGATTCCATTCATGAGATAATTTAGATAACACCATAGATTTTACCACAAGTGGTGCAATGATACAAGTCAATTGCACGATTTAAGGTAAGGTTCCATCACATGTACATCCAAGCAAAGAAGGACCCAAGTCATGAATGGATTCACACATGATACAGGGTCACTGATGAATATATGGGAGACATTATGGAAGAATGGTATGTTGAATGGAACATCCCCCCAACTTAAACAAAACATCTTGAGATGCAACAACTAGAAACAAAAGAGATAGGAGATGATGAAGAAGAATAAGACAGAAAGGAAGCAAATAACGCATGACCAACACATAAGACAGTATCCCGCATGGAGAAGAAGTGAAAGGAACATTAGATAGATAGATAGGTACCAAAAATAAAGAAGAGGAAAGAATTTAAGTAAGTGGAAACATAGGCACGTTCATAGGACGACTTAGAGAAGATTGTAGATTAGGTAAAGGAATCTATTGATAAAGATTTTGGGCATGCGGAAAATAACCACGAAGAAATACATTTTGATGTGAAAGAGAAAATTTATGCACTGCGACAACTTTTGGAAACAACAAGACTCACATATTTCAACATGGGAGAACAAGAATAGATGAAAAGTATTCAACCAATGACATTTGTGGCATAAGGATAGCAAGGGGTAATGAAAATAGCAATAGAATCTTTAAAGTTCCCTACGACAGAGTGTATAAACAAAGAAAAGGAAATATTTCATATTGACTTAGTGTTATCCCAACTTCCTCTAGAAGTGTTATATGGGTTGCAGAAGAGCATGATGGAGGAAATTCAAGTGCCTAAAGGGTCAACACCAATGGAGTTAAAAACTACTATTGAAAATAAGGATTTGTTACAAGAAAAATGTGATCAACTGAGGATGGAGAAAGATGAGGCCATGCAGAGGAAAAAGAGATTGCAACAAGTGGTACTTAGGGTATATACTCGCATTCCATAAGTCTTTGTAGAAGAAGAAACCCCCTTAGAAGTAAAACTAACAAATATCAGCAAAGCCATTCAGGGATTCTAAACAAATATTATTGATTTAGACGAACGCCAAACATCGATTACTCCTCCAGAGGAAAGGGAACCAAGTGAGAAGATGGGGTGCAAAACTGTAGAGAATATCATGAATCTAGAAGCGGAAGGTGCAAAAAGTTATGTAGAAAGAACTAGAGTTTGGAAACAGTTGACATAAGATACAAAACTGGAGGAACTTGGGTAGAAGTTAATAACGATTTAGGATAAGGAGAAAAAAATTAAGGAAGTAATGACCACATTGCCACTAGAAGATATGATGAACGCAATGGAAGAAAATTGAAAACGCTACTAAGAGAAAAAACAAATGAGGGCGCAGATGCAGGATCACGCACAAAAGATAGAATCACTACATGAGGAATCGTTTAGAATAACATAAGAACTTCTACCTGTGGAAGGCGTCACAAGGAAGGAAACAAAAGAGAATGAAGAGAAGTTGAAGATACATATTACAAAAAATCTAGGAGATAACATTTTGCAGCAAGAAAAACAATTAAAAAAAAAGGTTGAGACTTTTAAAGAAACAATTTAGAATTTCTTGATCATATGGAAACAAGCCTAAAGTGGTTTGGGACAAGCCACAAATTAATGTTGGGGGCCTATTGGAGCAGGCCATTTTGAGTAAGTTTTGGGAATCACACAGGAGTAGATCATGTGACAAGACAACAAAGAAGAACTGCATGGATAAGACAATTAGTGCATTTTGAGGAGTCATCACGCTGAAGACAAAACTTAGTTAGGAGTTGATCTGAGTAAGAGGGAACACTCAACAAGGATGAGTCACTATTTAGATGGAGGGCACAACATAATTTTAGAGAGAGACATCTTCCTACTCTACACTTATTCCCAAACTCACATTAACACTACTGTAAGGAAGAGGGAACATTAGTTATCTTAAGGTGCATGATCTGCACACAAAATTCCCACACCCTCTCTAACACTAAGGAGAATATAGATGTGCACTAGTTCCGTTGGTGTGCACTCTCTCAACAATTCCTCACACACAAAAAATGATTTTACACATAGAAAAGAAAGAGATGATATTCAACAAAACTTCATCAATCGAATTAGAGGATGATGTCTCCTTCTAATCAATCAAGGAGACTTCATACAATGGTAATTTCCACTTTTGTTTTTCTTTGTTTATTTGCGAATTAAGACTGGCACTTGAAAAATTTCCCACAACAATTACTGGCACAAACTGACAACTCATTGTTTTAGACATCACCATTGTTTACTTAGACTCGAGAATGCTTTATTACAAATAAGGAACTGACTCACGCTGAAAAAGATAAAAAATTAACATAGTACACTTTTTTTAAATCCTTGCTTCCCGGACTGGTTAGATTAGATTACAATAGAAGTTTATACAAGTTGGCCATCTAAGGGGGATGCCCTTTATGGTGGCCCAATTCCTCCATGTTTAGATCCAGAAGGTTCCATGCTTCTACCACCAACTAAGGGAAAGTTTGTTGCACTGTCTTGAATGTCATCCACATGGCATGTCTCTGGAGTTTGGCATTGTTTACCGACCAGGTATGAAACATGATGTTTATTGGCACGATCTAGTATTACTTGCAAGGAAGCTGGGATTGGAGTGTGTTTCTATGATAAATTATGAATGGCACTATGGTCAACCATTTTTTATCGGTGTTGATGTGTTGATCCCAACGTAGTTAAAATGAGAGGGATCTTTCTGGATGCCCGAGATTTAAATCCAAGATAGACCTCGAAAGGTAAGAATTCAGTGGAAGAGTGCATGGCCCTATTTTCAGGCCACCACTTATACAAATATTGCATCATGAGGTGGAATTATTTGGCATAGTTACAGTAATAAAATTTGGGTGTGGACAGGGTCTCAGAGTGGTAAGTCACTGGGTGACCTCCTTGTTTACGTATTGCTCCAATAGAAAAATGAGAGGCAATTTCGGGTAAGGGATAATGATATTTAATTTTGTCTTGTGTGAGGGCATTGTAAACAATTACTAGAGGACGTTCGATAGTGTTTTGGGTAACCAGTCAATATTATGGAGCATTGGTTAACGATGTGTCATGAATGAGATCGATGGATGGAGCAAGGGTTGGACTGGGTGGGAGTCTTGAGGGATACTGAGAGACATTGGAAAATTATGGGAGGAGAGGGAGTATTGTGGTATATGTTGGATTAGTGAGGTTATCAGGTGAAAATGGCAGGCCAAGCACATAGAGAAATTGTTGGTATTGATAACATGGTGAGTCGATGTGGTATCATTTCATGACAGTGGTGAAGTGATAGACGATGAAGTAAGTACATAAGTGTGCCTAACCTGTTTAAGGTGGTACTGATGAGTCTTGGCATGAAACATCGCTTATCATTATTTTTGGTAAGGAATATCGAGAAGGATATCAACACAATCTAACGATGAGACAACGTAGATCACAGTGTCACAAAAAGGACCATTGGAGAAAGTGACAACGCAACACTGAGCAATAGTAATGTGAGGACCTCCTTCTGTACTGAGCCAAGCTAATATGGATCCAAGTGTGGGGTGGTGGGGACTTGTAGATGTTTTACTAATTCCTGTGATATCATATTCTTTTGACTGTCATTGTTCAAAATGAGAGTGGCAGGTTTATTTTTAATTTGGAAGTTGCGAGTGAATAGGGGAACATTAGAGTGACCTGGTTTTGGTGTAGTCATGAGAATGAGGGATAGGTTGGACTTTGTGGGGTTAGTGAGAGAGATGAATTTTGTTTTTTGGTGAAACGCAGTGAGTGTGACCTCTGCAAAAAAGGTCTAATGGGGGAGAATATTTTTAATGCCTCGACATTCGACAAAGTTATGGGATTTGGTCTTGTTCAAATTACACCAAACTAGATTTTTTGTAGTCGAAGAGGAAGAAGGATAAGGTTGAGAATGAGAAGGAGGTGAGTTGTCAGCCTTGGTTCTATTTGGAAGATATCCGATGGGAGGGACTACCTTACGTTCTACGGTCAAATCTTGTAAGAAATCCTTTTCTAGAGAAGAGTTGTCCAAAAGATCTACCTCCCGCTAAAGGGGTAACAAGAGACCATAATTAAACTTAATTATTAATACCTTGTCTCGCTCGCTGATATGGAGATTGATCAGTAACTTGCAAAAGAAATCAATGTATCCTTGAACCGACTGAGTGGCAAGTTGGTGGAGTTGCAACCACTTTCCGATAAAATTCTAAAGATAGCTTTGAGGGTAGAAGAGTTCCCTCAATGTGTGAAAGAATGCATCCCAAGAATCAATACATTTGTGGGAGAGGGTGGGGTACCTAGCTCTACGATCAATTATGATCTTTCTAATTTTCTGTCACACCAGGTTTTTTCGATTCATTTGAGTTGAAGGTTGGTTATCTGCAATTTCGTGGCCTCTTCCATATCGAGTGAATTCTTGAAGTAAGTGGATAGGCTATGGATCCAGGAATCAACAGTCTCTCCATTCATTTGGCCTACGAAATTGGGTAATTGAAAATGGGTGTCCAATTCCATGGTCGTTGGAGGCCGTCTTTGTTGGATTTGAATTAGTTCTTGAAAATCCAACTCCAATTCTTCAACTGGAGTTGATGTGGTTGCACTGGAGTCCTCAGTAGAGGGATATCGTCAAGGCAACATGGATGGAATGTACTGAATATACCTCGAGGAGGGTGTGATAGGAACCCTGAGAATGATGCAACGATGCATCAATACAAAGGCAGAGAGGAACCTAAGAAGGGTGATTGTGACGATCTTAGCAAGAGTGTGAGGAGAGAGTGGAAGACCCAAAAAAAATAAAATCTTCCTTTTGAATCTGGTGGATGAAGTTTTGGTTTGTCCTCCTTTGTGTGCAGAAAATTCTCCCCAAGGATAGAATAGGCTCTGATACTAATTTATCTGAGTGAGAGGGCGTGATCATCAAGGATGAGTCTCTTTTTAGATGGAGGGTGCAACAACATTTTAGAGAGATATGCTTTCAATGTTTGTCATTCTGAGCAGAGGGAGATACGTTCATAACATTCCCGAACTCGTCCTCCTCTATACTGATGCCCAAAATCACATTAACTCTACCAGCACGTATAGGGTGCATTAGTTACCTTAAGGTGTACGATCTACACACAAAATTCCCACACCCTCTCTAACACTTAGTAGAATAGAGATGCAAACCAGTTCCTTTGGTGCACACTCTCTCAACAATTACTCACAAACATAAAACAATTTTACACATAGAATAGAAAGAGACGATATGCATCAAAATTTCATCAATCCAATTAGAGGAAAATGTCTCCTTTTAATCAATGAACGAGACTTATACAACGGTAATTGCCTCTTTTATTTTTCTTTGTTTCTCTACACATTCAGATTGCCAAGAAAATTTTATCGCGACAATTACTGACACAAACTGACTACTCATTATTTTAGACATCAACATTGTTTACTTAGACCGACGAATGGTTTGTTACAAATAAGGGATTGATTGATTCTAACAAAGATCAATAATTAACATAGTACATTCTTTTAGAACGCCTTGCTTCCCAGATTGGAAAGATCAAATTACAATAGAAGTTTTTACTATTTGGCCAAGGAAGGGGGACGCCGTTTCTAGTGGCCCACGAGTTTTGGAACATTTTGTCCACATTGTAATGGGTTAAGCCATAATGTATATGTATAAATATATGATTG
>SNQJ01S0159039.1:21544-43460 GCA_010110895.2 Picea sitchensis | reverse complement strand
TATCCGTTCACATCTTCTAACTTCATACTTTGGGGGGCAATCTGTTACACGTCAAAATTACTCAAATGGATAAGTGTCGCATGTTCCTCTCAATTGTCATAGGTGTCGCATATTCCTTACAACTTTCGCAAGTGTCGCAAGTTGGTCACAAGTGTCGCAAATGATGTTCGAGCATACTATCATGCCGACGACACTAAGGAGAAACTTAAAACATCTCATGTACTTGGTTTGAAGAAGAAGAATTGGTTAACTGTAGACGAAGAACTCTTAACACCTGAAGAGAGCCCTGAAACAAAGGTTTTGAGGGGGAGCGCTCCCCTATATCAGCCTTAGGAGCACTGGCGCTCCCCTATAAGGCATCAGGGAGCATTATAATGCTCCCCTGCCCCCTCTGAAGGAGCGCTACTCACCTTGAGGGCGTTGGCGCTCCCCTCAAGCTTCTTAGGGAGCGCTACAGCACTTTGATGCCCCTTCTAAGGGAGCGCTGCCTAATTTGAGGCAGTAGTTGGCCCATTGAGGAGAATAAGGGGGGGATCTTTCAAGATTAGGAGGAAATTGTATTCGAATTCTTGGTTTCATCAAGAGATCCCTGATCTGAGGAGAAGGTTCCCTAACTTGTTCTAAAGATAAATCAAGAGGTTAAGCTTCTCTTAACCTATATAAGTAGGCTCTATGATGGTGGAAAGAGAGGAGGAACTGCTAGCATGAAACCTATGATCTCATAGGAAACACATAGTCAACCAAAGGAGAGTGATCAGTGAAGCTGCTGTTATCCAGGTTGTGGATATTTTAGGCAAGGGTTAGACGAAGAGGACTCGACGAAGCTGTCGCATTCACATATACGATTGTAAGTACTGCTGTCATTATTCTCATTAATATGACACGCTTGGCCTGTTTCTTTCTATTTTGTGTCTGATGTTACATGAACTTATCGTTGATAGATAGATCTATTTTCAAGCTAATATCAATAGAGTAGGAAGTGGTCGTATCTTGTTTTGTCCACAAGATCCAGCGAAGAGCAAAGGATCGGAGTGCAACTCGGAGCGTGCAGGGACAAACATCGATAAAGAGGTACTTTTGTTACCCTCCCTTCTCATATGATAGTTTGGATAGATTTGAAAGGAAGTCGGTGTCCACGTTAAGCATTTTCTGTCTTAGAGTTAGGGTCAAGCTCTTTGAGGCAATCTACCTATCCGCAGGGATATTTTCCTACAACAACAGTCTGCATATAATGTGAAGACCCAGGCATGTTCGGTGGTGGTTGGAGAGGATAGTAGCTCATAGAATTATATCATGGAATATGGGCTTGAGTTTGAGCATTTTCCCCCCAAATGGGATTGAACGAACCGGGATATGGTTGACCCATGCTAGGGGGTGTTACAGACGCAGTTGGAAACTGCTGCCCCCCAGTCGATTGAGGAGGATTTTGTATCAACTGATTCCAATACTGGGCCAAGGATGGAGGTATGTTTTTACCATAAGGTGGGGTCGGTCCTCCCATCGAAGGTGGTGTTCCAATTGGGGGTAACGTTCCAACTGGGATTTTCCCACTAAGAGGGGGTTGTGCAATACCACCTTGGTGAAATTGTCCACCAACCATAAACTGGTAATTTGGAGTGAATGATAGAATAGCGCCACTAGGATTAGGATTGCCAGTAGAAGATGAAGAAATTCCTCCAAAAGGAAATTGAGGGAGCGTTGGGACAAAACCGGCAAGAAAATGCCCAGAAGAAGAAGGACCACTAGTAGAGTCGGACGGAGTTTGTGCAGGAGTAGGAATGGAAGCATTCAACGCACGGTATCCAGGTGGTAGTGTCGGATTGACATTGGGCGTTCACAGTGTATTGATGGGAGAAAGACTAACCGCAGTAAACCCGGTTGGAACACTCGTAGTAGTAGCAAGATGGACCATTTCGGCAGGGATGGTAAAGTGATAAGTGGTAGTCACCGATACTGTCTCTGTATCATAGATTTCAGAAATCACAGGGGGGTTGATCTCGGAAATCATAGGTGAGCCTGGACCAAAACGATCCCATCAAAAAATTCCCATAGACCAAAAATGATCTTGGTCCCCAGGTCTAGACGGAAATCCAAAATACACAACAATTAAGTCTCCAGAAGAGTTTGCTCGCATAAAACGTCTCTTAGAATCGGGGTGAAGTCAAAAGTCCTCTCGAGTATTTGTGATTCGAAAACGTTCTAGAGATTCAGTTCGTTCCACTTGTGGTGTGGCGACGACTGTGGCTTCACTTTGCTGAGGAGAGCCCTCCGGTGTACTTGTAGGCAAGGGTTGAGAACCTTCCAGATGCTCTGGAGATAAACCCTGCATTCTATGTGAATGACGTGGGGGAGCTATTGTAAACAAGTGACAAACTTCGCGAAGAAAATCCTATGGTCAACTTCGAGAAACAAACAACATGCGCTAATAAACAAAATCTAGGAAGCAACACCAAACAAACACGACCTTCTAATTTCGAAGCCACTAGTTGGTGATGAAATCCAACGTTGCAACAACGAGATGAGAAGGGGCAAGGCTAGAGTGGAAAAGTTACGCTGATGACCTGCTTAACGGACTTACACCATGGTGAAAGCTCCCACTCATAATCGTGGTTATACCCTCTAAGGAGCCCGAGTGAGTTTGGTCAACGTCAATTCCAGGTATCGTGAAGACTTTCCCCTCCACATTCACCTCGGGTAAGAACCTAGAGAGATAGGCCACTAAGGTCACCACCAACAACAATAAAGCTTGGGGGGATAGTCGACAATCTGATCCACATGCAAGGGCAGGGTATCTGGCCCGAAATCAACTCAAAAGGCTTCCACTCATCATTGTGGGTATACCTTTGAGTGATCCCCATAATACGTGCAATCTCTACACTGATACCAACAAAGTAGGGTGAGTAACTCTACCAATATCAATGCGACCTTGTGCTTGACCCTTGTGTGAGAAGGGATTCCCATGATAGGATGTTGCAAATGGAATTTAACACTCCCTAACACAAGATGCTATTGTGTGTTTTGAGCTTTTGGAGAGTGTATCTCTCTTCCTACTCCAAAGCGCTAGTTTAGCTAAACGTTGGTGTAATAGAGCCCTAGAAAAGAGTTACTAGTTAAATTTTATGATTACGCAGTGTTATTAAGAGTTGTTGTTTACTCAAAGGAAACGTAAATTAAACTTATGTTGTATGACTTTGACCCAACAATGCATGGATGAGAATGAAATATATCACTTTTTGTTCAATGAATCCTATGTATGGGAGGGAAAGAGAAAATTTTCCAGATCAACCTTGAACTACAAGCAAAATTTCCTTTAAAATGCAAATGCAACAAATCACGCATCAAAGAACAATACTCTATTGCTTATTTTTCAACAATTTCAACAATTTGATTTTCAATGTTTTTTGAAGACAAAAAACAATTTTTTTTTTTGAAAGAAAAACTTTTGTTCACTTTTCAAAAATGACCCTCACTGTGCCAATGAGAGTATAGAAAATAAAAAACCAATAAACAAGCAATGATAAAGACCCAATCCACTCTTTCAATGAAAACAAAAATAAAAGGCAACCCAATATAGTCTTTTCAGTTGCATAAGAAAAATGATCTTTCAAACAATAAGAAAATGAGAAAAGACCAAGCAACTCAACTTTCAACCAATCACTGGTTCTTAACTAATCAAACACGCTCAGATTCTGAAATTAGAGAGAATAGTTGTGCCAAGAAAAGTCAAGAAACGAAAGTCAAGACAAAAGTGACAAGAAGAGCCTTGCAATCTGAAGACTATTCATGCACTCAAACGAAAATAAGAAAGACACCAATCAATGGTCCAAGAAACTCTTATGAGGCACCTAGACTGATATGGGCAGTTGAATATGCCAAAAATCAAATCCAAAATTTTGAAAAAATGAGTTCGCAGGCTGGTAGTATTACACAGTGCGAGAATTAGGCATTCTCGCAGGTGGCCCTTGAGCAAAGTGCGAGAACCTCTCACTGCAACCTAAATGAAGAGTGCGAACTCAGTGGATTCTCGCAGGCTATAGTGAAGTACAGTGCGAGAACCTCTGAAACTAATCAATTTTTTGGAAAATGAAGCAAAATTAGAAAAGGCCTCTGGACCCAGAGGGTCTATCAGGATATCTTGAAGACTCAGAGATTGACAGGAAAGGAGAAAAGTGAAACAAGAGCAAATGGCCACAGAAAAATACCAAAATCCAAAAAGAAAATGGATTTATCCCCAGTGGAGTCGCCAATTTTGTTATTGGATTAATTGGTAGGTGCAGACACTAACAGATCTCCCTAGATCCACCTGGATATAGAACAAAGCAAGACAGGACATGACTCTTTCCCTAGATTTTGACCATTGAATTAACTAGGAGGCAAGAACAAATAACATACCTTATTATCGATTCCTATGGTCTTTGTTGCTCCCGCTTCGCTCCAGTTCTCTCATGCAGCCAAGACCAAGACAACACAAACCAACCAAAGTGAAGATAGCACAATCTATTCAACAATCAATCTATGTATATGATCAAGGAATTATACAATAAAGTGGAAATCACTTTATGGGAAAGGGACATGCCACTGTATCATATTAATGGAAAGTAAAGATTACAACCCGAGCCTTGATGTCACAAACTTATTTTCGATGACTCCTGGTTCTGACACACACACTTGCTCAATCCTTGCATACAGAATATCAAAACCCCTTGATAGACTTGCTAGAGTCTCCAAGCTGTTGTTCAAGCTTCAGTCCTTCACACAATTATTTCACCAATTATCCAATGAATCTTGCTTAACCTTTTCCATGAGAATTACCTCAATATATAGGAGAGAATGAATAAGTTACTTGGATAAGAATGAACCCAAAATATCATGGAATCCAGTACTAGGATAACTATTTGAATGACAACCCATTCTTCTAGAAGATTCCCTTCTAGAAGCATCGAGAATTCATCTTTTTCCTTGCTTCAGGAAGAGTTCGCACCCTAGTTGTTCAACACAGTGTGAGAAGTTCACACCCTAGCTTAAGGCAACCTGCGAGAATGGGTCATTCTCGCAGCCAAATATACTAGCAGCCTGCGAACCTTCTTCAAAAATGAGTTTTCTGGGAAGAGATGAAAGTAACTTTTCTCAGGAGAAAGTTCTTATGAAGAGCCTGAGTACACCATCATCCATACATCATCATGATGACCAAAATCATGGGTAACAGTATGAGTCTAGACCCCGCAGTATTATTATTACTTTGGGTAGACAATTGTACATGACCCCAGAGGTGGCACCGCCTACTGCTATTTCTTTAATCTCTGCTAAGCAATGTAGTAAGGTCATTTCACAGACTGGGAAGTTCGTCTTCTTTGTGATCCATGATCACAGTAAGAACAAGGTCACCGCCACATCCGTGGCCTCTACATAACGCCTCTCTTTGCACCAGAAGCAAGTGGATAGGATCGTGGAAGAATACAAAGACTTATTCATCTCACCTATAGGGGTACCGACACACTGCCAAGTCAAGCATCCTATTGATCTGACTCCTGACGCACCTCTCCCTAATAGACCAATCTATCGGTGCTCGCTGATGGAGAATGATGAAATCAGGTGTTAGATCCAAGAGATTCTTCAAAAGGGGCACATCAGACCCATATCCTCCCCTTGTGGAAGCCTGATTGTATTGGTGCAAAAGAAGGATGAGACTTGGCGAATCTTCATTGATTACACATCCTTAAAAAAAATCACAGTCAGGAACCGCTACCCCATTCCCAGGATTGATGACCTTCTTGACCAAGTCAAGGGGGAAAATTTCTTCAGAAATATTGACCTAAAGTCTAGCTACCATCAGGTTCCCATCGAACCAATTGATGTCTGGAAGACAACCTTCAAGTCTAAATAAGGTCTCTATGAATGGCTAGTCATGCCCTTTGGCTTAACAAATGCACTAGCCAATTTCATGAGGTTGATGGACGATGTATTGAGACCCTTAACCAAATCCTTTGTGGTAGTATATTTGGATGACATCCTCATCTTCAACAGAATGTGGCAGGAGCACATGCGACATATTCAACAATTTTTGAGCACTCTGCAGCAACACAAGCTTTATGCCAACTTGGGAAGATGCTCTTTTGCAAGAACAAGGTCCAATACTTGGGCTACATTGTTGATGAGAATGGGGTACATGTTGATCAAGCTAATATCCAAGTCATTCGTAACTGGCCAGCCCCAACCACACTGACCGAGCTTCAAATCTTCTTAGGACTCGCCAATTTCTACCGACGGTTCTTGTTGGGATTCTCCCATATTGCTTGGGCCCTCATCCAGGTGACCAAGGGAAGTGGTAGGGCCAATTTCGTGTGGGGGAAGGAGAAAAAATGAGCATTCGAAGATCTCAAACATCGTTTGTGCTCAACTCCAGTAATCTCCTTGCCCGATCTACAACAACCATTCGAAATTGATACTGATGCATATGACTATGTTGTGGGCGCAGTTCTCACTCAACACAGGCATATGGTGGCATACCATAGTGAGACAGTCTCTGATACTGTTTGGAAATACCCCACCTATGATAGGGAAATGTATTCCATTGTACAATCCTTTCATCAATGGAAACATTACATTCTGGGGAAAGAGACGATCATACACACTGATCACAAGCCTCTGTAATTTATACAAACACGGGGGAAATTGCAGAACGACCACCATCAGAAGTGGTCCACTTACCTGTAGCAGTTCCATATCAACATCAAGTGTAAGACATGTATCTCCAATTGTGTCACTGACTGCCTCAGTCATCCTCCTGTGGTTTCACTTACCACTGTGCTCCATTCCTATGGACATGAAACATCGGAGTGGCCCCAACTTTACCAACAAGATCCAGACTTCGCCACCACATATCAACTCTTGGGTACAAGCTCCATTGTCAGTAATTTTCACATTGAGGATGGAATCTTATGCCACCTGGGACATATTTGTGTTCCTACAATTGTGCTTGAAAAGATGATTTGGGAAGCCCACTACAATCGGGTGGCAGGACATTTTGGCGTAGAGAAAACTGTGATCGTTATTCATAAACATTTTTATTGGCTAAAAATTCAATAGGACATCAACAAATATATAAGATCTTTCACTGCCCACGCCATTTCCAAGATGACCATCAAGAAGCAAGGATTATACACCCCTCTTACTATTCCTGAGAAGCCATGGGAATCCATCTTCATGGATTACATGTTTGGTTTGTTATCCACCAAGCATGGAAATGACTGCATGTTTGTGGTCGTTGATCGAGTTTCAAAGATGGCCATCCTCACAGCCTATAAAAATAATGTCACAGCGACAGATACTGCCAAGATCTTCTTTGAACGAGTTTGGGTTCACTTTTGGATACCATAGACCATCATCTCCGACCGAGACAATAGGTTCCTCAACACCTTTTGGTCTAGTCTCTAGTCTCTATTGGACACCAAGCTCACAAAATCCACTTCTTTCCACCCCCAAACCGATGGAAAAACCGAGTTCGTCAATTATATGATTGTACACATCCTACTCATGTACAATTCTAAGCATCCCTATACATGGGACAAGAGTCTCCCATATGTCCAACACAACTACAACAGGTCTCTCCATAGTTCCATCGACCATAGCCCATTTCAGGTGGGTCTAGGATTCCAACCATTAGGACCCATTGATGTTTCACTTCCTCTTTCCACCGCATAGACATAATCTTCCCCTACTCATTCTGCGATCGACAAAGTCACCATATTCATTGAGTGGATTCAACACATCGATCAACAGGTCCAGGAGATTTTGCAGAAATCCAATGTTAAGTACAAGCAGTGCCATGATAAACATAGGGTACCACACTAGATTCAGGTTGGCGAAAAAGTATGGCTACATTTTCAGAAGGAGTGTCTCACTGGGTCCCATCGGAAGCTTCAGCCCCTTCATTATGGGCCTTACACTATCACCAAGGCTCTGGGTAGAAATGGTTTTTAGCTCAACACTCCACCCTTCCTTGGTTTGCATCCCGTATTCAATGTGGACCTCCTTTGGCCATATTTTCCATCATTATTGGACACCTTTGAGATCACCAAACAACTGACACCAATAGATCTCAATCCTGACTGCATGGAACAAGCATCCACCGATCATATTGTGGACACACAGGTCAAAGGAACTCGCCAGCAATAGATCTAGCTTTATCGGGTTGTCAAGGCAGGGCAACTCCTACACCAAGGCAAGTGGGCCACCCGGGGCCAAATCAAGAAGAATATTCCTCACTTGATGGGGGAACTCAATGCAATGGATACCATTTCTTCTTGAGGGGGGAGGATTGATCCAAGTGGATATTGGTGGCCACCCACCTATTCCAACTGGCTCCTCGTGTCTGTTTTTGTTCAGTAGGTATTTATGTACTGATTTATAATTGTGAGTTCTACACTTCTAAGTCTATCTGAAGCCTCACACATTCTCTAGTTGGAGACAGGTGGCCTATCACCTAATTTAACTGGCTTATTTTGTATATTTTCATGTCAATACATCTTGTTGTACTTTCAGGGCTGTTTTGGGGCCCTAAACATTTTTTTTTGGCTCTCCATAGTCAGATTGTAGACAAAGTCAGAGTCTAATGGAGAAATGCGTATTTATCTTAAATACCTTTCAAATGGGCTATCACGCACCTAAAACAGAGGTCGTATGCAAAAGTTATGACCCTAGGAAGTTGAGGTACCAAATTACACCAACTTACCCATAGGGCCCACATGAGTTTTGGTGTTTCACCTTCTAGGGTTAGGTTTTTGGATTTCTAGGGTTTTGGCATTCATGAGTAATATGAAAAGGGCCTATGGAGCCTCATTGTATTCCATTATACTCAGATATATGTTCATAGTGGCCACATCTCTCCTCAAATATAGCTACCACCATTCGAGCAAGTTTCAGTTCTGTAGTTTTACAGTTTCAACCTATTTCATTATTTAATAGAAGATATTGTTCACTGAATATTTGTTTTATTGCTCCTATCTCTATGTTTATTGTATTCAGTCTGTTAATCAGTTTGTTCCACTCCTAAATCCGGATCAACTTTGGTTCTTCAACAAGGAATCACGTTCCTTGAAGAGACATTAAGGATGGGTATATACCTTGATAGACAACTCAAGAATTAGGTATCTTGGGGGAAAAGTCACCGATCGAGTATTTAACATTCAGAGGAACTACCACTCATGATTTTTGTAGAGAAAATAGAGTAGAGAGTCGAGACCCAAGCACAGAGAAACCATAATGCCAAGAGAGTTATAGTTTGAGTGAATCCATGCCAAACATTTTGGAAAGGTATCCTTTTCAAGCCATGATGTCCACAGTGATGCTAGAACATAGCTCTAAAGAAGGAGGTGATAGAACAATAATAAGCAATCAATAAGGATAATGGCTTCTTCCATTCAACCTAAAAGAAATTCCAAGTGACAAAAGACCAACAGATTCCTGAGCCTGGACTATCAACCAACATAAGTATTAGAGGCCCTCTATCAGGGAGGGTTACCCAACTAAAATATGTAGAATTAAACATATAAAATGAGGAGCATTTCTCGGAATTATGCTTTGATGCATACACACAAGTGATTATAGGGGTAGAAGGAAACTAAGAAGTGGTATTCAATAAATAGGAAAAACTTGTCAAGCAATTAGGAATAATTTCACTACTGGATTGCCCACATTTTGGGTGTAGTCAATCCATCAATTTGTGCATCTGATTCTTACTCAGTCGATTGTATGGAGGGGTCCTCCAAATCAGTAAGCCATATCACGTTGACATCAACATAATGAGCCAAGAATTAGGCCTTCCTATAGAAGGACATGATTTCACTGATGCAAAATGGCCAAGAATGTCTCACTTTAGGACATGTATACAAAGTATGGTATATGAAGAGGGTCAATAGGATCGATAATCATAGAGATAAACAATGCTAGAGTTCAATTCACCACACAAATAGTTTCCTACAAAATGTTGCGCAAATGTCACAAAGACAAGTTCCCAAGGGGGGAATTTATCTTCACAGAGTGATGTGTTGATGGAGTTATGATGGCTTGGGAACTATAGTCACTGAACGAATTCATACAATATTTCTTGGAAGCGTATTATTTCACAAGGATTTTCACTACAGTTGGGTGCTACTCATGCTAGACATGATAGTATGGAAGCCACCACTAGGCCATAAGTATGATGCACATGTCTCACCATCATTCTCTGTGAAAACCTTCCTAGAGCTATAATAAAAAAAATATCGGAAGATCTAGGTCATGAATAACACCTCTTTCAAGCTATGGTTTACAACACTGACCAAAGAGACAACGCTAATACTCCTCATAATGTGAAACATCATAGACATGTATAAGGACTACCTCTTGTTTGGTTGTACTTTCCATAATGTTTTCATCACCCCACATGTAGATATGAAGGTTGAAACATGGATATTCCCTTTCTATATCACCAAGGATTAAATTCAATACGTCTTCATCGAATGGCCAACCAAACTTCATACCACACCAAACAACGACGAAGAGAAATTAGAGATGTAGACTAAAAGGAGGAAAGAGAAGAAAATGGTATAGATAGCCCAATAGAAAGGGAAATAACTTGTTGAAGAGAAGTAATAGGCTGAAATAGCCCAAGGGAAGGGAAAAGGGTCAATGGTTCAATGGTCGTGTGTATAGGATGCCAAAAAATATGACGAAGGGAAAGGGCTCAAACAAGAAGATGTGAGAAAAACTAGCAAATAATCCACCTATGAAGAACCAATACACACCACTTAAGATAATTCCAAGCCTTAAGACTATAGAACATGAGAGCACACCAACTCCACCGCAACAGAATAACACCACACCCATCGAAGAGGAAATAACCTCGTAGTCCATTGTGCACAAAGTGTTTCCTGATCAACATCGAGAAAATGATATTGACATCAACACTCCAGCGCAAGTGTCAGGGTAGACCCCTACACCAGTCTCGAGCATCGTTAGGGTTCTCCAATCCAATTTGGACGTAAAACATATGTTGCATAGAGAGTCATCACAAAATTTGGAAGAACTCTATAGTCAACTGGAGATTTCTCCAACAACCGATACTGTGTCCCAAGAACAACAAGTCATAAAATAATGAAAATAACAACATCACCATGTAGTAGTACCCATAGATGAGTTTTTTGATTCATCCCATTGGCCTTCAAAACCATTGATCCATCCACTACAAAAAAACCTCAACTATTACCTTAAGCTGAGTTGGAGTTGGTCCAGGTGCCTTTGCAGGACTTCCAAACCTAGATGGATGAAATCATGAATGAACTATGGGACAAATACCACATACTCAACCATTCCTATACATAACTACAATAAAAGAAGGATAAATAACTTGCAGCGGATAAAGAAACTCAAAAAAAGCATGACCAAGAATGAGTTTCCCACGAGGAGATTGAGGTTGCACATAAGGAGATAAAATAACTCCACAACACAAAAGTGATTGTGCACACCTCATTGATCAACACAATGGATGAAGTCTACATGTAAGACCCAAGGATAGCTGCAGACACCTCGAACCTCCATGTGCCACGTAAACTTGGAAAAGTCAAGGAGAGATTCTAGTACTTTCAAGAAGAGAACTTAGAGCTTCAAGAAAAGTTGAAGTGCACTCCCCAAACAGGGGAAGGGTGGTTGCAATAGAAAATTTATATTGAAGAAAAGGAACTAAAGCAGGGATAGGAGCATTTAGAAAAAATTTCAGGGTAGTCGACTATAGATTCAAGCTCTGGAAACACCTCTAGAACGCTCCTAAAATCAATACCATTGACAATTAGATCCATGCAACTGAAGCACAGATCGCGAAAAATAAGCAGGCACTACCCTCCTTGTCACTGGAAAAAATACAAGAGGCCATGATAATAATTACCATCCAACTTTAGGAGACTTCATCTTCCTTCAATGAACAACAAAATATTTTAGTCATCATGCTCGACGCAGTGGACAAAGCCCCATTGCACTACTACAAAATTTCATATGTGTAAGCAAAGGAATCCCCAATCGTACAACTCAGGGAGCAGATAAACCTACAATGGAGACGATAAAAATAGGTTATATGGAAGATGTTTTCAAAAAGATAAAAGACCTGACATATATTTTTGATGAGATTTATGGCCAATTAAAATAATTCATCGTAGAGCTCATCAATACGGTACCATCAATATCCTCTATCAGGCTGTAATCAACATAATTGGGTAAAGGACGAACCAACTAATAGTGTTCAGGTCTTGTTGGAACCCTAAGTTTTTTAATACTCCGCATGTGCCATAATTCAACACTGCATGTGTGCCCAATAAAATGCACTGCACGACGCCAAGCTTTAACATCTATGATAAAAAAGGATCTACTATGTGCACCAACTTGTTTTGTACTACGTGCAAGGACTTCAAGAGATTACATGCATCTCGAATCCTTGAATATATTCATTAATCATTGTGACCATTTTTATAACCCAATTAGTCATGGTCGAGGTTGAGTTTGATCTAGAAAGTTTGTTATGATTTTCATGTTCCAATAGAATTAAGGGGGATGTGTTTGGTTATGTAAGGTTGGGTTTTTTCTCACTAGAATTTTTATCTTAAGGAATACTTTACAGTATTTGAGTCAACCTCATGAGGATATAATCCCCCTATGTTTTTTAAGAGGCAGTACTCGTCTATTTAAATATCAGACAAGAATATAAACAATTCGTGAGAAGGACTAGGCTTATTTGAAATAAATATTCACATGAAAAAAATACCTGAGAAAGGATCAAGTATCTTATAAAAAGTAAATATTGACAATATGTTATAGTATCATAAACCAAAATAATGTGTATTGAGATAAGACGACATTTACATCACAACATTCATCAAAGTAGAACACAAGACTCAAAGAAGGGAAATAAGAAAGTATGGACCACATATGGTAGGGAAATTTAAATGATTATTTAATTAGGCACAAATAAGATTCTGATAGACACACATTTGAAATCTCATGCTTAAAATCAAAGTCTTGAGATTACAAAAATGTTTTGTCCCAAGTTCTCCAGGAACATAAAAAAAATATGTCTTTAAATTAGAGAGTAATGTCTTGAAATACAAATAAATATTGTATGCTTCCTTCAAAGAGGATTGGGATGGGGCTCTTGCAGACTATGAAATGAAAAGAACTGGAAGACATAAGAAAAAAAATCATGAATCTACCTTGAGTTTCATAGATTGCTGGGAAATGGAAGGTAATATGATGATTGCTTGTATAATAAGGAAAACAAAGACAAGAATAGGGTTGATACTTGACTTAGTGTGATGGAAATTATTCTCAACCTTACTTGTTTGCTTGTGCCTCTTTTGTAGATATTTGTTGTGTTGGAGGTGGCATAATTGCTTCAACTATTTCTTGTTGATATGAATCGGTGATTTGTATTAGGTATTTTCTTAGCCACTCTTCTATGTATTCCATCATGGGGGCCACCGTGATCTCATGATTGGTATTTATTTTGAATAGACCATTCTTCATATCTCTTAGGTACATGCATAATTGGTGCACCGTTTCATCTATCTCATCATTTCTGTTGATGCATCTGACTAGACATCTTTATATTTCTTCCATGAAGAATTCTATTGAATCAGTGAACTCACTTTTCCATGAAACTTTTAATACATCAAGTTTTTCTAATAATTGTTATTTAGATGAAAGTATTATGTCAATTAATAAACCTAAGCCATCGAGTTCCTTTGTGAGACCAATAATAATAAAGAAAGGGTAACCTCTTTTATTCTGCACAACATCTATATCATTTATCATTTCTCTTAAACTTTTTATTATTTTCAACCAACAAGGATTAATTTGTTTCATCTAGATATTATAAGGAAGATTTTGTTCTCGTCAGTGGATATCACTTAAACTGAAACTTTAGCTTAAAATGTACCCATGACATATTTGTATGAATTTTCATCGTTTTTAATATATTTTTGAAGATATTCTTTGCAATGCGTAATCCTCATTGAAATATGGGTGGAGCTTTGTGAAATATCCCACATTTCTTGGATCAATTTTTTTTTCTTTTGTATCTCATCTCCAACATACTTTCTTACTACTAATAGCATACTAGTTGAACATTTCCACTTGCTACCGCTTTCTGGAATATATTCTAAGGTAACTGTTGGTTGGACCATGTTTAATGGCTTATCAAACAATGGTATTGGAATTAGAGTTTCCTCTAATTCCTTTATTTTTTCCTTTAAAATTAAATTTTCTTTTTCAATGTTACCAACAAATTCCTTAAGTGCTTCTCTAGTTTCTTCATGAAATTGTACAATCTTTGATGGTGCAGCCCCATGGAAATCAATTTCCAATTTCCAATTCTCAAATATTTTCTTACTTTTCATGTTTACGTTTTCAATTAATTTTTTTTTAGAACTTCTATTGTAGGTCACATGGTGTAATGTCACAGGCTCCTCTTCAAATATTTTTGGTTCCTAAGTGACCAGAGCTTTGGAAATGTCTTGGGTTTCTATTCGTTGTTGTTTAGACAAGATGGGTTCTTCGACAAGCTTGTCTACATCCATTTCCCATGGACTTCCTTCAATTTGAGGTATTTCCATCCCCATTTTATTGGTATCTCCTTTTATTTTAGCAGAGTTATATAGAACATGATATTTTTCAAAAAAAATCCTTGTTGGGTCCTTATCAACGCCATCATTTGGATTTATGACAATTGTTTTCCTTGTTTCCAAACCAATAATTTTTTTTTCTTTTCTTGATGGTGTACTTATTTGAGATATAGTAGGGGAATTGGGGTTTTTGGACATGATAGTTACTGAATGAATTCGTACAGGATTGCTTGGAAGCAAAAGATTTCACAAGGAGTTTCATAATAGTTGGGTGTTAATCCTACTATCCATGATAGTATGGAAGCCACCATTGGGTTGGAATTATGATGCACAGGTCTCACCATCCTTCCCTATGCAAAAATTATTAGAGATGAAAAAACAAAAATATAGGAAGATTTGCGTTGAGAATAACACCTCTTTCGAGCTATGGTTTATGACACTAACAAAAGCGAGTGTGTCAGTACTTTGAATATTACATAGCATCATGGGTAGGTATGAGGAATACATGTTTCTTAGTTGTACTTTCCATAATTTTTTCATCACCCCACATGCAGATTCAAAGGACAAAACAACGATGTTCCCTTTCAACAACAATACTGAGGATATTCAACATGTCGTCATTGAATGGCCTACAAAACTTCAACCCACATCAAATAATGATGAAGAGAAATTAGAGACGAAGACTAAAATGGGGAAAGAGAAGAAAAGGGTAGAGATATCCCAACAGAAAGGCAAGGAACATGTAGAAGAGAATCAATAGTCCAACACATCCCAAGGGAAGGGAAAAGGGCCAGTGGTTCAGTGGATGTGTTAGCACTTTGTAAATATGTTCGGCTGATAAAAAGACGATGAAGGAAAATATTTCAACCAACATTGAGACCCAAAACTACCCTTTCATATTTAGAGAGGGCTCTCTCAAGAGACGTTGTCTCAACGCGGGATATGGCTTTAAAGCAGTGGATAGATTTAACACATTTGAAATAATGGGTTATGGATATATTGGTGCAAGAGAGTAAGACTTTGGGATATGGAGTCGATTCGAGAAACGATAGAAACAAATGACTCAGTGACTGAACTTTGAGAGGATAAAGGCTAAGCGAGCAATAGTCTTCAGTGGAAAATTGTAATGTGTGGCAAGAAGAAAACAAAGAAAGTAACTCTGAGCACCATTTTGGATGAATTTAGAGTTAACTTTAAGAGGAAAACATTTTGTCTAAATGGCATGAACAAGGGGTGTTGCACAATGAATCCACAGGTTGGAAATTTCATTCCGATTTAGATAGAAAAGGATATGATTAAAGAAAACAGGAAGTACATACGTAAAGAAGGGAAATAAATACATCCAACTGCTACAATTAGAATCTTTTCATCAAAGTTACGGGACTTTTGCATTAAGTTTCGTTTGAACTCAAATTACATACAATAGATACTGTCTATACCAATTTTTCCAACCAACCTGGCTTACATCAAAAAGATCAAATATATAGGTGAGGGCACCGCTTGGGATACCCTGCTCTTCTAACTACTATCTCTGAAAACTAGGAAACTGAATGTTCTGCGTTAAAAGACTCTTCGCATGACACTTTTCCAAAAGTAGACTACAAATACATATGGCTACATCATGATTGTTTGAAACCCACCACGGGGATTCAGTTATCGGTCAGGTTTTGTCATGGGAGATTGATGTGTCAATGCTTTCCTTCGATCAGATTTCTGAATGGACCAGTGTTTGTCAGAGTCTCGCTATTTGATGTAATGACTTTGATTTCCACCGCACGCTCATTTGCTGGGGAAAATGTGCACAACAAGTGGCTACTGACTGTCATGGTTGTTATCAAATATGAAAAAATTTCCTTAGGGCAATGTCTCCTTCAAAACTATCAAGATTTTCTTTCTTTTTACATGTACATGACGAACTTATATAATCTTGTTTCTTTTTCTCACTGGCGAGGACTAAGCAGGCTATCTCCTCGACCGCTTCACCTTCTCTGGAATGTTTTGCATACTTTTCTTTCGACAGTCGTTGTGCCTCACATAGTTGTACGATCATATCCTATGCCTCTTTGAGTGGTTTTTTGAGCCACGTCGCGTTCCCTTCGTGACCTTGTGACATTGATGCTTCAATGATCTTTGTTTCTAGTTGTTGTCTCAACTCCTTGTTTTCATGGTACAGTTCGGCGATGGCTAGTTTCGCCTGTTTTAGCTGCTGACATGGTTCTTGATCATTTGTACCTGCGACATCCATCCTCCTTGTTCTGCTTCCACATTCTTGGCTTGTATCTCCAACAGGTTCCAACAGAATGACATGCATAAGTAATATTTCAGAAACTAAACTTGCACGCGGCTCGTTCTGGACTCGGGTTTTCCCAACTTCTTTGTCCTTCCTTGGCTTGCCCCTCCTCCGAGGTATCTTCCATTGGGAAGGAAGATATTCTAATGTCATTCCTTCCTGCTCGAGCCATCCCATTTTAGGTTTTGGATCGTTTGATATCATTGTTTCCATAGGCAAAGGGAAAATTCCCTTTCGATCTTCGAGGATGCCTATTATAACTGAGAACGAATCCCAGTCCTTTTGGTGTTGGGGCCTAGAAATTCTTCTACTTTGTGCACCCTTTATTATGTTTTGGGAGGTTGCCATGGCACGACCAATATTTATCCTGTGCATGGTGGATCCAACAAATCCATAAGGAATAAAATCCGATTGACTTGAGCTCGCGAGAAAGATTGCAAACAGTTCGTGGACTTGTTTTCACGAATAAAATGGGCGTCGAGCATATGAAATTTATAACAGATCAGGTAGAAGGAGGAATCATGCCAAAAAACAATGAATTCATGGTGACTGGATGTTTTGAATCAAATTGCCTATTTTCCATGACACATCCCCACATGTAAGGTATAGGCGATAAGGGCTTCATGGCATACATGATACGAACGCTGTGATTTTTTATCCCCTTGACCTTCATAATACGTTGATAATAGTTTTTGCACTTTCCATTGCATCTTCCATTTACTACTTGACTCGACCTGCGACACGTAGAGACTATCTTTTAATAGGACCCGACTCTCTGGGAACAACCTACCCGTACTTTTCACGCATGTTTCGACTCTGACATCCCTTCCCACTTCCAAGGGACAACCGACCACTTGCTGACTTCAACCCCTTCACTGTTACGTACCTGAATTCACATGTTTGGACACATGGGCCATAACTCGACTAAAAATGACTCTAAATGGAAATAAAAATGGCGGCGCTAACAGTTGGCTCCAACGGGGATGCTATCCTCCCCGTGAGGTAGCAAATAATTTTAGACCAGGTGCATGACCATTGGGCCTTATTGTGACTCTTTGAAACTGCAATATAAAAAACAAAATGCAACCTAAACCTATCGACACAACTTCTAAAAGACTCAGCATAAACTTAGGGCCTTCACTTTGGGCTTCAATTTTCTGCTGACCTACTGATTTGATGCAAAAATAAAACAACTATTTACAATGGTATATGACTTAAACAGATTTTATTTCATTAGATAATGTTTGAGGAACCTGTTATTTATGGGCCCCCAACCGAGACACTCTCGATTTGATCCTTCTAAAAAATAAGCGTTGCCCCCACAATACACGTTGATTTTGAATGGACCCATCCAAAGGTGGTCGAACTTCCCGTGCTTTCCTTTATCTTCATTCCTCGCATCCCATCTCAGCACCAACTCTCCTGCCTGGAATTCCTCTTGCTTAAAACGCTTGTCGAAGGTTTTCTTCATCCTCTCTTGGTGGAGTTGGAATCGATTGTATACATGTTCCCTCATCTTCTCTGTGTGAATCAATTGATTTATCCTCCTTTGCACGTCATTTGGCTTGGCCTCCTGTTCCTGCAACAACTTTGTGACAGGAATTTGCTGAAAAGGAAAATTTGAGATGGACTTCTTAGTGGTGACCTGATCTGCCCACAACGCATAGATGAGATTTGTATGCCAATCTTTCTTATTGTCTTGCATGAGTCTTTTGATGATCTTGGTCAGGATTTTATTTTAGGATTTTGCTAACCCATTTCCCTGTGGGTAGTATGTCGTAGAATGACCTAGGGTTATATTGTAATTCTGACAAAAAATTTCCATCCTCTTGGACTTGAATGTGACTGTGTTATCTGTTATGATCTTGAAAGGGCATCCAAACCTCGACAAGATGTTTGTCTCTAGAAATTGGATGATGCATGCATCGATATCTTTCTTTGTGGGGATCTCTTCGATCCACTTCATGAAGTAGTCAGTGGCTGTGAGTATCCATTTATGTTGCACCGAGGATGGTGGATTTATTTCCCCTATGAAATCCAAACCCCACTGCATGAAAGGTGCTTCGATCGAGATCGACTTTAGTTGAAAGGGCTGCAACTTTCTTCTGCCATCGAAAATCTGACAATCGTGGCAGTTGGAAACTTCTTTGTACATGCCCATGAATATCGTAGGTCAATAGTAACATGCTCTCAGGATTTTTTGCACGGTGGTTTTCCAGTAGTGGTGCCCTCCACAATCACCTTTGTGAAATTCTTCTATGGCTCGCTTCGCATCATTTTCCAACAAACAACTCAACAATATTCCCCCAAGATCTTTCCAGTAAAATGAGTTATCCAGGATGTAAAACTTAATTGCTTTAAGATTTAGGAATCTGGCCTTGGTCTTACTTACACCCGGAGGGGCCTGGAGATTCTTTAACACATAGATGATGTCTTCATACCATGGTGAATCGAAAAAATATTGGGACACTTGCACAGTCATTTCCTCCCAAGGACTCTCTAACAGATCAACAATGAAATTGATTCCCACAACATCGTATTCCAACTGCGCCATTATTTTCGCAAGGCCCTGACCCTTAACTAGTTTTGTAGGCTTAATATCCAGGTCATATTACATCATGGCCGCTATCCATTTACCTCTCCTCCCTTTGGGGTCAGGATGACTCAAGATATCCTTAACTGAGTTGTTGAGAACATAGGCAATAACGTGGGAGTACAATATGTACATCATGAAATCCTTTAGGTATTTTACTTAGGCGTATGCTTGTTTTTGAATAATGTTGCACCTTAGTGGAGCATCCCTCAACACCCGACTGAAATAAGCTCTGGGTTTCTCGAAGTGATTCTAATCTTTCTGCAACAGCACGCTGGCAATTGTATGCTCTGATCCGAATGAAAAAAGGATGAAATATCTCATGAAGTCTAGACTGGCTAGCATAAGAGCTTTAGTCAGTGCCACCTGGATATCTTCAAATGAATTCTTGGCTTCTAGGTTCCATTTGATCTCGTTCCCCTTTTTGAGCATGCAGGTGATATGTTTTATAATCTCTTCTAGGTTGGGGATGAATCTCCTCAAGAATTTTACTTTTCTTAGGAAAGATTTCACTTCATTCTTATTGCACAGAGTACAGATTTTCAGTATTCCTTCAACCCTGCCAGGGTCTATCTTAATTCCTTCTTTCGAGATAATGTGCCCCAAAAACTTCCCTTCTTCCACCCTGAAATGTGATTTCTTTGGATTTAGAGATATAGATATACCGAACCTCCTACACTTCTGGAAAAATTTCTTCAGATGCTTAAGGTGTTGTTCGTCGGAGGCAGAGTATACCGTGATGTCATCCAGATAAATCACATTGAACTTGTCCTTTTCGTCGACAAATGCGATGTCCATTTCCCTCTGGAAAGTGGCTCCAACATTCATCAGGCCGAAAGGCATATTGGCGTACATGAACTTCCCCCAAGGAGTCGTAAAAGCCATTTTTTTTCTATCGTCTGGATGGACCATGATCTAATTATATCCTGAAAAACCTGAAAAACCATCTAGCATGGACATCTTCTGGGACCCCACCACCTTTTGGAGGATATAGTCCATTTTGGGGAGAGGGTAGTGGTCCTCTAGGGACACTTTTTTCAAGTTTCATAAGTCTACGCATAGTCTTATTGTTGGATACATTTCTATTTTCGACACACAAGTTCAGTGGGAGTAACACTAGTTCATTGGGAGTTAAATGACTAGTTCTATTTTTACCATCACTATTATGCATGCATGCATTCCTAAGGAAAGTTAACTGCTTGATTTCTTTTCTTAATTATGGAATGATTTGCCCTATATATGAGTGTATTCCACTCATTCATTGTATCATATTGATCATGATCTATGTATCAATCATCAGCTCATTGGAGTAGTGTGAATATATTTTCTCATTCTTCCATATTGAATCTCTCTTCCTTTTCTTGATAAGCTTTGTTTGTGCATGCTTTAGCTAGATCTCCTATGCAGGTTTTCATGAAACAATGACATGGTATCAGAGCTATGTTGCTTGGAGCAATCCAGACAAGCCAAAGAATAAGGAAAATCGGGGTTTCGGCGAGCTAATTCTGTGGTCGTAACTTTAAGCTGTTATTCCTCCAAAAATATTACATTTTTGAGAAAATGACTCATGCTGAAAGTAAATCGGCCCATTTTGGAAGTGGGTTTTCAACCATTTGGCGAGCTTCTTTACCGTTTTCTCAGAATGTGACCCGCAAGATAGCCTCCTGAAACTGATACGAATCCGTGGCCGTACCTTTCCACATTCATTTCTCCCAAAATATTATGTTTTTGAGGAAACGATCAACATAGAAAGTAAATCGACCCATTTTGGAAGGGGTTTTCAACCATTCGACAAGATTCCTCACCGTTTGCTCAGAAATTAAGTCGCAAGATCATCTCCTGAAACTGATATGAATTCTTAATTTCTTATTTTTTCACTTCCAGATTGAGAGTAAATTTTTAGGGGTTCTTGGAATCAGTGGGAGAGACGGATATGACAACTATTATACAACCAAACTTGGTGGTAATATTCACACCATACAATTATTTTTATTTGAAGCCCAAGGAGGAATTCCAACTCAGAAGGAAAGGATTGTATAATTTGACGATGACGACAGAAACAGAACCTACATCAGCGATTGAGAAAATGAGATGGGTGAACCGTAAGGATGAGGCCATAGGACTACTTCTTGAGTTAATATCCACTGATTTGTGGTTTCATGTTGCCACATGAAAGACTCCAAATGAGATCTAGACCACCTTGGAAGGACTCTTTGGAAAGTAGGATGAGATGCGAGGTCATATTCTTGAGGTAGAGTTGAATACCTTAGACCCTAAAAGTTTTGATAATATACAAGATTTTTTTACTAAATTTAAATATTTGTTATTAAGCTTGGGTGAATGTGGTATTGATAAGTCTACACAAGAGAAACAACTTATTCTAACAAT
>SNQJ01S0159039.1:0-21534 GCA_010110895.2 Picea sitchensis | reverse complement strand
TATATGAGTGTATTCCACTCATTCATTGTATCATATTGATCATGATCTATGTATCAATCATCAGCTCATTGGAGTAGTGTGAATATATTTTCTCATTCTTCCATATTGAATCTCTCTTCCTTTTCTTGATAAGATTTGTTTGTGCATGCTTTAGCTAGATCTCCTGTGCAGGTTTTCATGAAACACTGAAACTTATTTCACCACTCTTCTTTCTTACAGGTACCAGGTTAACTACCCATTTTGAGAATCTTAAAGAAACAATAATCTTAGCTTCAAACAATTTATTTACCTCCTTTTCGATTAGCAACAGTAGCAGGGGATTTATCCATCTCATCTTCTATTTGAAAGGATTTTGGTCTTCTTTGAGAGGGATAACATGCTGGATTACTTTGGTGTCATACACCTTTAAATCATCATAGCTCCACGTGAAAACATCAGGGAAATCCTTCATGAGATTGACGTAGTCCTGCTTGACATCTAGACTGAGTGTTTTCGATAATTTGATTACTTTTGGGTTCTCCTCAGTCTCGATGTTGCAGTCTTTGACATCCTCATCGTTTGCAACGATATTGGGATTTTTGGCCATGTCATTTTCATCGAACAACTTTTCCAGCGACACTAACCCCTTTGGGATGATGTTATTTTTTAGTTGTACTATGTCCCTTCCTACTATCTGGTTCTGGAATGGGTATTCATCACTACGTGCATCCACGCTCCCATATTCATTGCAGCAACATTCATCATCAATGTTTGTATCAACAAACTCATCACTCATTTGGAGAAACCTCTCCACCTTCTTGTCGTCTTCAAACACCTGCCAAAATTTGATATTATCAGGCACTGTCGGCCTGTGTTTGACTTCAATATCATATTTTTTTGTTTGGGAAGATGGGGATTTTAAAAACCGAGGTTGAGGTGGCTAATGCATCAATGATCTGATTTTTCTCCCTTGGGATAGCAAATAGGTCATACTCTGAAAATTATTTGAGGAGGTCCAACGCCAAGTTTTTGTATGATCTCAACCTGGGGTGTTTTGTATAGTATACCCCTTTAACTTGGTTTATGACCATCACAGAGTCTTCACGCACTACTATCCTCTTTGCACCTAGTTCTTTCAACACCTTCAAGCCCAGACTCAGTGCCTCATATTCGGCCATGTTGTTTGTGCATTTGAACGTGAGCTTGCATGAGCACATCTTCATGCCCACTTCAGGGGGGCTTACCCATATGCTGACACCTTCTCCTTCCTTGCTAACAATGTCATCGAAACTCATGTTCCACATCCTGTTTTCCATGCGGTCTTTTGGGTCAATGCACTCTGCTGCTTCCCACGCGGTTTCCTCGTCGAATGTCATGATGGTTGTTGGCTCTTCCTCTTCAAAACTCAAGTCATTGTAGAATATGGAAGAACCAACTTCAATGTCGATGGAGTATATGGGGTGGTTGTCTGGTTACGTTTTTCTGCTTACCATGTATTTCAAAAACACTTCTCTGTACAACCATCTGTCCTAGAGAAAAATAGGAATGGTGGCGTATGACATGTCCATTTGCAAGGTCCCCTTTAACTTTGCAGCCCACGATCTAGACAAAAACATGCCAAACTTAGGGGGTATGTCTTCCACGACCACGTCTATAACCATGTTCTTAAAAGGAATTTGGGCCAATGACATGACCAAGTCCTTGATGAGATCCAAGCACTTGACTTTCCTCGAATCAAAACAGAAAAGGTCCTTGTAGGGCCCGGTGATATCCAAACCCAATTCATCCATGATCACTTTTGGCATGAGTTTGTGCGATGCACCAGAATCCAACATGGCATTATGTAGGGTCATGTAATGGAATTTTAGCCTGACATAGAATGGAGGGACGTCCTCAATATCACTTGTCTCTTCAATGCACAGACCAAACATGATAGGAGGGTGATCATCTTGGACATTCAAAGTATCGGGGGTCCCTCCCATATTCAACATTTTAATAATTTTCTCCTGATACTCGCCATTTATGATAATCTTGTTGAACGAGACAAATATTTTGATTTTATACATTTCATGCTCAAAACTAAAAGGGGGACATACTTTCTCTACCTCTTTTCCACCCGATTCTCGGATTTCTTCCGAAGTTTTCTTTAGGGACTTCTCCTTCGAATTTTTCTTCTCCATCACATCCTTGGTAGTGTTGTCCGACCTTGGTCGGCTTGTGGAAGGGGTGTCCACCGGAGGTTTCCTTGTGGGATTTGTTTGCTGAGGCTCGATAGACACTTCCTTGCTCCCGAGGTTATATTTTTTCTGAAATTGCATGATGGCATTCTGATAACCCTTTATGAACTCTTTTGTTTTCCATGAAAGCACATCATCAGTTTCCCCAATCCATGCATTATCGGTCTCCAGCATAAAATTGTCATTTTTTCTCATGTACTGATCATGCTCTCCCTTGGTTAAAAACACGTGCGGGTTCTTTTCATTGCAATAATGCATATGGTCTTCATCCGCGTAGTTGTTTTGGAATGGAGGCCTCGTCTACTAATTGCCTTGATATCTCTACTCCCTTTGTTCCCTCTGTCTTATTTGAAGAACTTGACCCCTCCTGAGGTTCTAATTTCTGTGCTAGGGGTCATTCTGTTCTCGGGCAACAGGCTTGTTTCCCATGGACATTCTCTCCATCAGCGTCTCCATCATCTTCATCATCAATTCAAACTTTCCATCCGAAGACCAGACGTCGATGGTCGCACATCTCCTTGGGGTTTCTTATCACCTCTATTGAATCTCTGTTTGATCTTCCCCAATGCCATCATGTTTACTATGACTTCAATAGAGTTTCTCATTATTGCGTCTAGATTTGTTGAACTTCTTTCTCTCAACAACAAAGTGAAATCGTTGTCGAAGGAGTCGGCGTACCGCAACTACACATCCCTGGGGGGTGGCGTGACCTCTGCAGGAATCAAGTTATACACCTTCATGAAACGAGTTGAGAATTCTTGCACCATCTCCTCAGGCACCCTCTTCATATTATTGTACTGTGTTAATAACTGCAAAGGGTTATTCTTGTCTCCCCATTTATTAATGAAAGATGTCTCGAATGCGGAGAAGTCTCGAATTCTTGCAACCGGGAGGGATTTGAACCATTTCCTCACCTCCCCCAAAAGGCTCTGTGAGAACAAACTCATTTTCACGTCTGCATAGTCCACCTCCTCTAGTTCAATGAAATCATTGAACCAATCCAAATGTTTCTGGGCTGAAACGTTTCCTTCAATGTCGTAGAGCTTAATCCTCTGGTTGTAGTTTTGGGGAAAATCATGCTGTGGGGAAGGAAGAATGAGGGGGGTGAATCTGACGGCCATGGATCTAGGAGGGATTGGGATTTGAGGGATATTATTAGATATCAGGGCTTGGAATCTCTTATGGTAAAAAACTATCTCATCTAAGCTTATTTCCGACTTGGTCCTGAACAGGGTTTGCTTAAAAAATTCATCAAACTCAAGGTCATCGATACTTTACGTGTTGTCTTTGTGTAAGGACATGCTTCTCTCCAGGTAATAGAATGGGTCTGACGCTTGCTCTCTAGTCTTGCGCAAAATTTTCTCAGGGTTGTACACAGGCTCTGTACGTTTTGGGTCAGGATTTTCTCTGGTATAGATCATCTTCGAAGCCAGGGTTCCTGAACTGTGCTACTTGATGCTACTGGTCTTTTTGGTTGGAGTCACAAGGGTAAATATTTTCAGACAGTGTACATGTTTGTCCCTCTATTACCCTCAGGGGTCAAACTATAACTTTAGTCATTCTCCCAGGGAAAATTTATTCAATTCCATTCCCGACAATGACGCCATAATGTTAACACTCCATAAATATGTTCGGCTGATAAACAAATGACAAAGGTAACTATTTCAACCAACTTTGAGAGCCGAAACTAGCCTTTTGAATCTGGAGAGGGTTCTCTCGAGAGACATTGTCTCAATGCGGGATATGGCTTTAAAGAAGTGGCTAGATTTAACATCTTTGAAATAATGGGTTTCGGTTGTATTGGCGCAACAGAGTAAGACTTTGGTCTATGGAGTCAATTAGAGAAACAATAGAAAAAAATGACTTAGTGACTGAACTTTGAGAGGATAAATGCTAAGCGAGCAATAGTCTTCAGTGAAAAATTGTAATGTGTGGCGAGAAGAAAACACAGGAAGTAACTCGGAGCACCGTTGCAGATGAATTCAGAATTAACTTTAAGAGGAAAACGTTTTGTCTAAATGGCACAAACAAAGGGCATTGCGCAATGAATCCACATATTCAAAATTTCATTCCGATTTAGACAGAAAAGGATATGAGTAAAGAAAATAGGAAGTACATATGCAATGAAGGGAAAACAATACATCCAACTGCTACAATTAGAATCTTTTAATCAAAGTTACGAGAATTTTGCATTAAGTTTCGCTTGAACTCAAATTACATACAATCGCTATTGTCTATACCAATTTTTCCAACCAACCTGGCTTACATCGAAAAGATAAAATATATAGGTGAGGGTGCTGCTTGGGCTACCCTGCTCTTCTAACTACAAATACATGTGGCTAAATCATGACAGTTTGGAACCCACCACAGGGATTCAGTTATCTGTCAAGTCTCATCATGGGAGAGTGATGTGTCAATGCTTTCCTTTGATCAAATGTCTGAACGGACCAGTGTTTTTCAGAGTCCCTCTATTTATTGTAATGAATTTGATTTCCACTGCACGCTCATTTGCTGGGGAAAATGTGCATGAAAAGTGGATGTTGATTGTCATGGTCGTTATAAAAAATGACAAAATTTACTTAGGGCGATGTCTTTTGCAAAACTATCAATATTTTATTTCTATTTACGGGTACAGGATGAACTCAACTAATCTTGTTTCTTTTGCTCGCTGGCGAGGACTGCACGGGCCATCTCCTCGACAGCCTCACCTTCTCTGGAATGTTTTGCATACTTTTCTTTCGACAGCCGCTATGCTTCTCTCATCTATACAATCATATCCTATGCCTCTCTGAGCTATGTTTTGGCCCACATCACATTCCCTTTGCAACCTTGTGATGCTGACGCTTCAATGATCTTTGTTTCTAGCTGTTGTCTCAGCTCCCTATTTTCCCTGTACAATTCGACGATGGCTAGTTTCGCCTGTTTTAGCTACTGAGATGGTTCTTGATCATTTGTACCCATGAAATCCATCATCCTTGTTATGATTCCACCTTCTCAGCTTATACCTCCAACAGGTTCCAATCAAATGGAACACATAAGTAATCTTTTGGAAACTGAACTTGTGCACGAGCCATCTCCTCGACAGCCTCACCTTCTTTGGAATGTTTTGCATGCTTTTCTTCCGATAGTCGCTATGCTTCACTTAGTTGTACGATCATATACTGTGCCTCTCTAAGCTATCTTTTGAGCCATGTTACATTCCCTTCGCAACCTTGTTATGTTGACGCTTCAATGATCTTTGTTTCTAGCTGTTGTCTTAGCTCCTTGTTTTCCTTGTACAGTTTGGCGATGGCTAGTTTCACCTGTTTCAGCTACTGAGATGGTTCTTGATCATTTGTACCCATGACATCCATCGTCCTTCTTTTGATTCCACCTTCTCATCTCGTACCTCCAACATTTTCCAACCGAATGGCACACATAAGTAATATTTTGGAAATTGAACCTGTGCGCGACTCATTCTAGACCCAGGTTTCCCCAGCTTCTTTGTTCTTCCTTGGGCTTCCCCTCCTCTGAGATATATGCCATTGGGAAGGTAGAGCTTCTAATTCTCTTCCTTCATGGTCATGCCCTCCCATTTTAGGTTCCACGTGGTGTGATATCATTGTTTCCGTAGGTAAAGGGAAAATTCCCTTTGGATCTTCGGGGATGCTTGTTGTAAGTGAGAACGAATCCCAATCCCTTTGGGGCTGGGGCCTAGAAATTTTGCTACTTCGCACACTAATTATTATGTTTTGTGAGGTCCCCATAGTGTGACCGGTATTTATCCTGTGCACAGTGGATCTAGCAAATGCGGAAAGCGAAAAATCCGATCGACCTGAGCATGTGAGAAAGATTGAAAACAATGCATGGACCTGGTTTCACGATTAAAATGGGCACTGAGCATATGAAATTTATAACAGATAGGGTAGAAGGAGGAATTGTGCCAAAGAACAATGAATTCATGGTGACTGGATGTTTCAAATTGAATTGCAGATTTTCCATGGCACATCCCCGCGTGTAAGGTACAGGCGATAAGGGATGCAAGGCATCCATGATACGAACGTCGTGATTTTTCATCCCCTTGACCCTCATAATGAGTTGATAATAGTTTTTTCACTCACTAACAAGACTTCCATTAACTACTTGACTCGACTTGGGGCACATAGAGACTACCTTTTAACAGAACCCGTCTCTCTGGGAACAACCTACCCGTACGTTTCATGCATGTTTCAAATCTGACATCCCTTCCCACTTCCAAGGGCCAACCAACCACTTGCTGACTTCGACCCCTTGACTATTACGTATCTGAATTTACATGTTTGGACACATAGGCCATAACTCGACTAAAACCGACTCTAAATGGAAAGAAAAATGGTGGCGCTAACAGGATGCATGCACAGGTCGCCAATAAAGTCAACAAAGGGAAAGGGATCAAACATAAGAAGATGTAGACAACACCAAAAAATAATCCACTTATGAAGAACCAATGTATATAAATTAAGATAAATCCAAGCCCTAGGACTAATGAACATGAGCGTGCACCAAATCCACTGCAATAGACTAGCACCACAACCATTGAAGTGGAAATCTCCTCACAGTCTATTGTGCACAAAGTGTTGCCTGATTAGCATTGAGAAAAGGATATTGACATCAAAACTCTAGCACAAGTGCCATGGTATACCCCTACACCATTCTCGAGCATAGTTAAGGTGTTCATGGCCAATTTGGATGTATAATAGATGTTGCATAGAGAGTCATCACAAAAATTAGATGAACACTACATTCAGTTGGACCTTGATCCAACAACTGAGCCCATTTCCCAAGAAAAAACAAGTCATAGAAATAATGAAAAGAAAAACATCCCCATGTAGCAGTACCCAGAGAAGAGTGTTGTGATTCATCCTATTGGCCTTCAAAACCATTGAGCCATCCACTACGGTAGAACCTCAACTATTATCCTATTTTGAGCCAGAGTTGGTGTAGGTTCCTTTGCAGGACCTACAAACCTATATGGCTGAGATCATGAATGAAATGGGGGACAAGCACTGTGTAGTCATCCAGTCCTATACATAACTACTGTAGAAGCATGAGCAATAACTTTTAGTAGATAGAGAAAATCAACACAAGCATGACCAAGAACTAATTTCCCACAAGGATATTGAGGTTGCACATAAGGAGATCAAAGAAATCCATGACATAGAAGTGCTTATGCAAATCTCATTGATCATCGCAATGGAAAAATTGTATGTCCAAGTCCCAAACACAACTGCAGACAATTCAAACCTCCCCGTGCCATGTAAACTTGTAATATTTAAGGAGAGAGTCCATTAATTGCAAGAAGAGAACTTAGTGCTTCGAGAAAATATAAAGTGCACTCCACAAATAGAAGAAAGGTGGTTGCAATAGAAAATTTCTATTGCAAAAAATGTACTATAGCAAGGATAGGAGAATGTAACATATTTCTCAGAGGTAGTCGACTATAGATTCAAGCTCTGGACACACCTATATAATTCCCTTGATATCCACACCATTGACAATCATATCCATGAAAATGAAGCACAAATCAAGAAAAATAAGCAGACACTACCCTCCTTACCACCAACAAAATGAAAAGATTCCATGATAGTAATTATCATCCAACTTTGGGAGACTGCATCTGCCTACACTGAACAACAAAATATTTCAAGCATCATGCTCGATGCAGTGGAAAAATCCCCATTGCACTACTAAAACTTGCATATTCCCAAGAAAAGGCATCCCCAATTGTACAACTAGAGGATAAGATCAATCTACATTGCAAATGATCACACTGGGTGATGTGGAGGATTTTTGAAAAAATATGAAGGGCCTGACAGATATTTTTGATGAGATTGATGGCCAATTCAAATAATTCATCGTAGACCTCATCAAGATTTTTTTGTTTGTTTTGTCACTTGAGTGAGAAAAACAAGGGAACTTACAAGTCTAGTTGGGCTTGCTAGACAAGACAGAGGTTAGTGCATGAGTTAGACATCCCAAGAACATGAAATAAACAAGTAAATAAACTAAAAAAACTAGGGAAATAAAACTAGAATGCATAAGAAACTTTGAACCAAAATCAATCAACTAAATGACCAATATTATGCCACCAATGGATAACTATATTAGTTGGAAAAACACCGTAGAGAAAGGAGGAATTATGGATCCCCTCTTCCTCCTTGGGAGGGATCTTGAGTTCCCTAATGGAGACCTCTTCTTACAATGATAAAATAGAAAGAAAATGGTGAAGAAATCCAAGCCTATTCCCTCAAGAGGTGAGTGGAATGGCCTATTGGAATGTTGCTAGAATGCTCCAAGGAGAAAAGAGGATTCTCAAGGGAGGATTGAGGCAACATAACAATACTATAGAAATATTAAATTATTAGTGCACCCATGGCATCCATTTATAGCATATCTTCATGGATTTATTCAATTGGTTCTTGGTGTGAACAAGGGGCCCTTTAGGGCATCCTTTGGTCCTTGACCATCCACCCATTCGGATTCATCTCAGATCTGAGGGTCAAATCAAGTTTGGAGCTGGTCCATAAGTGGTTGAGGGGCTGACAAGAACCATAAATATGTCATTCATAGGAGTGTGCAGATTTTCTCTTACATAGTCACGCATATGGCTCATTTTGCGCTCTACGGGCTTCTTTGGCTCATGCACTGTGCACGCGTTTCCTTTAGTGATTCAACGCATGCCAATGTTTTCCCAGTTGTATAGTTTTTACCTCTTGGAAATGAATTTTTGGTGCTAAAGGTGAACTAATAGGTGTTTGGAACTGTTGTATTTTTGTAACCATTTGCATGCAATGTTGCGAACCAAATTTCAGTGATAACAGATGCCCCCTAATGTGTGAGGTTAGGATCATACCTATAGCCAAAATAGGAGTACCATTGTAAGGAAGAGTGTTGATAGGAAATGCAAGAGCGATCTATTGGAGGGAGAGGGGAAACCGTGGGAACCAAATCTTTCTCGAGGAGAGAAAAAATAAAATTTGTATACAAACGAGGTGGTCACGCCCCATGCTCGTGTCATGTAACTCAAAAATGTAAGACAGTAACTAAAGTTGTATGCTGATGTAGATGACAATTCGGATGCTGAACATACTCTGAAAAGAGGTAAGGATGCCTATAAGAAGTGTCGATGACTCATAGGAATTGATAGCCTAACAAATTTAGAGGTCTTTGGCTAGTATAAAAGAACTAAAATAGTTGCATAGTAATACCCACCATAACATGAGATTTTGCTGAATTCGAATGTTATGGGGGTCAATGACATCAGAGAGCAATGATGGTTCTCTCTGTGTTTTCCTAGACTCGTCATTGTAAAGGTAATGAGAGTCAAGATATTGTCACCCTTCTAGAAACCGTGATGATGTCAATGGACGGGGAGATGTGACTCCAAGAAGTAGAGGGCTTCATGAAATCTATGGAGATAAGATCAGGAACTGAGAGGGAACATGGACGACGTCAAGATGTGGAGAGACTCAAGACGAACCTTGGTTGGGGGTATGTTTTAAGGATGATTGGAAACAACCGTGAAACTGTATCTAGTGTCAGGGGGATGACTAGACATGTGGTTAAGTTGTGCCAGAGGTGTGACAAAGTGGAAAAACTTGGAGATCAGGGGTACATGGACTGTGGGATACTCGGGGTTTATGGACGATCTCGAATAGTGGATTCCCCAACCAGGGGAGACATGGGTTGCTTTACTAGAAAAAGGGGTTTCAAGGGTGATGACAAAAAGATAATTAAATGATGAAAACACATGTTTTTTACAATTACCAAATAAATAAAGAATAATTTGGGATGAGTCTACAGATATAGAAACGGGTGCCCCAGTGAAAGATGGCTTGGCCTATGAGGTCACAAGTTATGTGGAGAACTGGTGGAGGGTGGGGGCCCCATGGGTGGGTTTCTGTATAAGGTAAATGAATGGAGGGAAATATGTGCATGGGAAAATCGATTGTGAATGAAATGGAGGGTTAATGATACTGTGGAGGTGCAGCCAAAATAGAACCGAGATGAGATAACCTGGGAATCCATTGGGAAAGCTAGCAAAATGATGAGAAAGTGTATGTGGATTATTCTAGGAAATGTGTAAGACTATTGGGGCTCCCATCCCTAGGGGGTAAAATCAACATGAGTGTCAAAGTGCCAAGGGGGACTATGAATGGGAAAAATCATGTGGGGAAGAGTGCTACCGGGTGACAGTACCAAAATGTAGTGGAGGTGACAATACTGTAGAGTCAGATGTAGGGACCCTAAAGGTGAATGTCGGAGGGTGTGACTGGGAGATGCAATTGATATACAATGGAAATTATTACATGCCAGTGTTGATCATATACCTGAAGGGGTTGCACTGATTTGTGATGACCAATTACCTGCACACATTAAAACTGAAAACCTGACGTGAACAATATATGAAGCTAAAGAAAATATAACATTTATTTGATAATTTTGAACATGAGCATGTGTATCTGGATGTGATGTGAGAAAAATGCTCCCCTGGGGCCGAGTACAGATGGTGACCTGGGGAATGTGACTTTGTAGGTGGCGGGACCCTAATCCCATGGTTGAATATGGATCGAAAAACAGAGACTCTGAGCTCCTGTAACTAAGTGTGGAAGTTTGGAAAAAGGGACTATATATGGTTGTGGGACCCACAATGCCACCTCATTTGTACCTGCTCCTATAGTGAATTGACAAGAGTATTTGGAGGATTTTTGGATACTATAGGAGTTAGAGCTCACCAATCCAGGATTTGTGAGAGTTAGATTAGTGGTCTCATCCTCTTGCACAGTAGATAATTTATTTTGTTGGGTAGGGGTTGTATAGATGGTCGTACTAGGGTATTTTTTAGGGGTGGGCCCACTAATGCATGGGGGAAGGAAATATATCTGCGTTGAGATGCGTAGGTATAATTCCATCTCTCGTGCATGATGTGTGGTTTTGCTGGACACAACTGTGCATGGGGGTGCATAGGTAGGAAAAATAGGCGCTCACGGGATGCACACTTGTTGGAATTACAGTTGCGCACTATGTGGAGTTGTTTCTCAGACAGTTGCGCATCAGTACACAACTGTGTAGAGAATAGGTGTGCATGGGTGCACACCCATGGGGGTGACAGCTGCGCATTGATGTGCAACTATTTCTCCGACAGCTACACATTGATGTGCAAGTGTGAAAATAACAGGCGTGCATATGTGCACGCCTGTGGGGGTGAAAGCCGCGCATTGGAGGTGAAGCTAAGTGGTTTTGAAAGTTTGAATTTTTTGAATATTGTTGATAAATGATGAGTGTTGACCAAGGTTTTCTGTGTGAATGTAGGTGATCAGTTTATCATGCTATTCCACTGGAGGGAGTGAGACTAGGAGCACCTTTGGGAAGTGGTAAGAGAGGAGTCGGGCGTTCGAAGACTCTTGGCAGTCTGTGGGCTGCTCAAGTTCTTCAACCGCCCACTGATACGGTCGTAGGAGTACCTGCTTTAGTATCTGATATTGATGTGGATCACTGATCTATAGTGCTTCATTGTGCAGGGGCAACAACTAACAGTCTCAGTTGTTGAGGATATGTATTTTCTGACGGGGCTCCCCTTTCGGGGAATGGCCCTTCCTGCTAACCCCTAGTTTCCAGGGGATGCGTGGTTGATATACTTGGCACATGATTATTGTACGGGGCCAAACTTGATGTCAGGTTCAGTTTTTTGTATTGATTCCATGGATTCCCTCTTGCATCAGTGCATAGTGATGATGATTGTGAGGATATATGGATCCTTATCTACTTAGCGGATCAGTGGTGGTCAACTGAGGATTATGCAGAGGGTCATAGATGGGGACCTTTTCACCTGGGGCTTGATGCTACATGACAAGATGATAGGGAATATTCACCGGTGTCAGACCACCAAATCCGGTGAGTTTACATTTGGATATATCTTGGTGGCATGGTTTCAGGAGAGGGTGCCCATGTTGTGCCCTAGGGTTTTTTTGCCAGCTGTAGGGCCGCAGGAGCCGTGACTGGTGCGGTGTGCTCAGATTTTGGGTTGATATGGAGGGAATGAGGGTGGACACTATTTTACGACCACATTAGCACATGTGTGGTGTAACATGCCACATATCATACTTAGATTCCCATATGGTGGGATAGACTTCTGGCATGATCTGGACATGCAGTTGCCTCCTGGAGAGGCCTGGGACCATAGATGTATGTGGGTGTATTTATGTTTTGTGATTTTCATAGTGTAGAATATGTTTATATGTATATGGATGCTGACCTTATCTTTGTTTTTGTTTTTGCAGATGTGGGGCCTCGAGGACAAGTGGTGGAGATGGTGGGAGAGCCAGCTTGCCAAGGGCCAGTGAGACCACTGTGGGTGGAGCCGCATGTAAGAGAGAAAAGTGGGAGGGATGATTCTGGTGTGAGGCCAGTATACAAGCCAAGGGATGGTCAAAGACGTCAGTTCAATGATCCAGGTGCGGGAACATCGCATGCTCCGCAGGTAGAGGCCAACGGGGGGATAGATGATCTCTGACACTGGTTGGAGGTTTTGTTTCAGGGTGTACCAGAGGATATGTGGTCGCACATATAGGATGAGAGAGTCCTGGAGCAGTGTGTGGTTGGTCCGGTAGAGTGGCGGACCCTGATTTGCAGAGCAGCTGTAGCGGGGGAAACAATGACTAGTCGACTTCCCCCTGGACCTTGAGGACCCCCAGCTGGTGGGGCACCTCCTACTGACAAAGGACCTGGTGGGGGAGCTCTGGGGGCACCATGAATGTCGGTTATGTATTTTTTTATTTATATAGGCCTGCGAGCCCATTTTGTACAGGGTAGTTTGACACCCATTTTGTATAGGGTAGGGGGTACCCATTTTGTACCTATAGGGGTTAGGGGACTCACTTTCCTACGGGCAATGTACATGTTGTACTTTTTTGTAAAAAATTATGGCACTTTGACTGATATACATATATGGATATACAATTTTGAGATCTCTGTGATGTTTACATGTGTTGATATTTTGTGATGTTTTATGATGTCTAATCTATATGTTGTGACCGATGTTTGATAATTTATGTATATGTAATGATGTATTGATGTGATAAATGCCAATCTAACACTAGGTTAGCCATGTTATCTTCTATTTGATTAAATTGTCATCGAATATGTGTAATTGTAATTGAATCAAAATTTCCAGATAAGAATCTAACTTGCAGGTATTTGCAGAAGGGGCAAGGATTGTGGACACGGTATACATTGTTGAGATGTAATACTACAAGTTGGGAATCTAATAAAACACTAAGGTGAGGAATGTGGTGATGGTTGGCCTCGACGAGAAGACCAATGACGGTGGAAAATTATGCTTGGTTGTTGGTGGTTGAGCCCAAACATATGTCGTTGGAGTGGAGAAGTTCATGTGAGGGGGTGTAGAGGGCTCAAGCGGTTGAAGCGTGATTATGTGTCCAACGGCTAGCTCCATTAGTGTAACCGATGTGGTAGGCCGATGGAGGAGGCTTCTGTCAATAAAATGAATGATAGATCAGACAGGTGTGGAGGGAACAAAAGAAGACTAAAAACTCTACAAATGTGTACAAAGAAAAAGCCTAGTGTAGAATGACTATGCTCAGGCATAAAACTTCTTTAAGTACAACCCGTTGATGGTTTCTTTGAGAGGATATCCTTTTGAATAGGCTGGGATGCATGCACCTTTAGTGAGGAAGTGTTGGAAAATGTAGGTTCCATGCCATAATGACTCGAATTTCCCATGACCGAGAGTATCGTGAGTGATATCATAGTCTAGGACGAGATCTCCTTCATTAAATGAGCGAAGGTTGACATGGTAGTCAAAGGTGTCCTTCGATTGTTTCTTATATGCTTCATTTTTCTGTAAGGAAGACCGACGATCTTCATCCAACGACTCTAAGTTCAGCAAGCGCTTCTCCATTAGAACAGTGTCAGGTAATATCTCGATGGTGGTGTGTAACGTGAGAATTTCGCACTCGATGGGAAGGGTGGCTTCGATCCCATGGATGAGATGAAATGGCATAAAACCGGTGGAAATTTTGATTGTCATGCGATAGGCCCATAATGTTGAAAAGAACATATAATGTCAGTTGGTTTTATGTTTGTTGATAGTGCATTGCAACATGGTTTTGAGCACTTTGTTAACAACCTCGACCTATATGTTGGATTGAGGGTAGTATGGGGAGGAAAAATCATGGGAGAAGAATAACCTTGAGGATATTTTGACAAAGATATCATTCTCAAAGTGTTTACCATGATCAGATACTAACTGTAGTGGAACGCTGAAACGGGTAATGACATGGTTGAAGAAAAAATGTGTTGTTCTGTCAGAGATATTGTTGAAGGTAGGCATATCTTTGACCCATTTGGTAAGGTAATGTATTGCCATGATGATGTACTTGTGTCCATTACTATATGGAGGATTGCAAGTCATGAAGTCTATGCCCCATTTGCAGAAGGGCCCGACAGTAATGACTGGATGTTGAAGAGCGAGTGGCGCTCATGCTTTGTTTGCATAAAGCTGGCATTTGTCACATCACTTGACAACATGGATGCAGTCATGAAACAATGTGGACCATAAGTATCATGCTCGAATGATTTTTTGGGTGGTGGACATACTTGAGAGGTGGTCACCGCACGCACCACTATGGATATAATTAAAGACTATGTCTGCTCTGTCGATGGTCAAACATCGGTGGAGTATGGTGTCAACCCCACATCGATACAAGACACCACCAATGAGGAGTTACCAAGGGGCCTGATGGAAAATCCGTCGACGATCATCTCGAGAGAGATGAGACTCAAAATTTTGTGTCTGAAGGTAGACGAGAAGGTCGCCATACCAAGGGTCATATAAGGGGATGTAGAAGAGGAGTTCATTGGGGAAATCTGTATTGACGGGTGAACCTTTAGCATCCAAGGGAAACTTCGTGATGAGTTCAGAGAGAACAAGTGATTTCTTGCTTTTGGGATTTGAAAACTCTAGGTCGTATTCCTGAAGGATGATGATCCATCGGGAAAATTTTCCATTAATCTACCATCGACTAAGCAAGTACTGCATGGGGTTGGAATCTTCCATGACTTTGCTAGTGAGAGGCAAGATATAATGACACAATTTTTGGACTACGAGGACAACTGTGAGGGCAAGTTTCTCATCGTGATTTTTTTTTAGTGGTGGTCCTAAAATATTTTTACTGATGTAGTAAATAGCATGCTTGCGGCCATCATCCCCTAGTTGGATGAGAACTCCTGGTACTGAGACGACTGAGGCCGATAAGTAGAGGATGTAATCACTATCATAGTCAGGAGGACTAATCAAAGAGGCATTGGATAGCACCGCTTTTAAATCATCAAAATTTATTTGGGCATGTTCATCCTATTGAAATGGGATATCATGACGCAGTAAGAGAAGAAAACCATGCGCGTGAGTGGCATAATCTAGGACAAAGCATCGTAAAAAGTTGGCTTTTCCTTGTAGGCTCTGCAGTTGGCATAAATTCCTAGGTGGTGGAATTTTTGTGATAGCTTGGATATTGAAGGGGTCCACTGTGATGCCGTGTTAGGAGACTATGAACCCAAGGAGGTGTCCGACGGTGACACAAAATACACACTTGAGGGGGTTCAAACGGATATTGTACTATCAACATCATTGAAAGACAACTCGTAAGTCATATAAATGCTGAGTTCATTTCTTGGATCGACTAGTGAGGTCATCCAAGTAAGTGAGGATGATACAAGCAAGATCGTGGAAAACATAAGCCATGGCCCATTGGAATGTAGCACCTGCATTTTTGAGTCAAAAAGGCAAGACACGATAAGAAAAAGTACCCCATCGAGTGGTAAATGCAGTTTTATACTAATCTGCTGGATGGATTTGGATTTGATTATAGTCAGAGAACCCATCCATGAAGGATAAGGCCTCATGGTGGACACATTCATCGATAATTTGGTCAATGAAAGGGGTTGGGAAGTTGTCTTTGGGATAAGGATGGTTGATATCACAAAAATTGATGCAGATGTGAATAGATCCCTTATTTTGTTAACGGGGATGGGGTTAGAGACCCATGAGGTATATGCAATGGGGTAGATGAGACCTGCAACGCATAGCTTGTCAATTTTGGCTTTGATAGGCGTGCATTTTGATGGGTGAAGTGGGTGTTTCTTTTGATGGAATGGAGCGACATCGGGCCATGTGTTGATGTGATGTTCAACTATAGAAGGATCGAGGTCGAGCATCTCTGTATATGACCAGGAAAAAATATCTTGGTATTCCTGAAAGAGATATTTATAAGTTGTGAGTTCCTTAGGGGAGCATGCGGCGCTAATGGTGATGTCCTCTATGATTCTTGGTTTGATGGAAATGCTGATTTTGACAGTGGGGGAAATATTGGCCATGTTTCCTTCTTCAAAAGAATCGGGGGCAGGGATAGGGTTGTTGAACCAGTCTATATGCCCTGCTGGAATAAAATCCTTGGTTTTGATTGCACATATAGAGGCTTAGCTATGAGGGTCAAAGGCTTCCTATGAGAGAAAAAGTGCTCTGTGATGGAGCACATTCCATGGGCAATCGGGGGTAGTGAGTTCCTACAGGATATCTTCGTCGCAGTGAAAAATGCGAGAATATAGGGGATCCGAGGTGGGGGTAATAGGGGTGATTGTCACCGTTTTATTGTCTTCAAGTGGTGAAGACGTAGAGGGGGTATAAAAACTATGGTGTGATGGATCGCTTGACATAAACCAAATGTCCAGACACTGTGGGTTGTAAATTGTGGTCGAGGGTAATATTTCCTGGGGGAAATGAACCGGAGAATTGGGAGGATTTGGGGGAAAATCCTCAGACAGTCTATCCATGAACCATGGAGGGATGGGAAGTGACTCAAGTTCAAGGGAGGTGATGTGAACAGTATCTGGAGAAGGGATAGGGGGAATCCCTTGCATCACAGGAGGTGAGGTGGTTGTAGGGTCTTGAATAAGGGTTATTTGACGACACCAACATTCAATGATCAAAGGAAAATGGTACATGAAATGAGAAAGTGAGTCACAAAGAGAGAAAGGGAATCTCATTCGTTTGAATATTGAGGTTGAGACATAATGTATTTTAGTGACATGGGTACCCAAAGGTGTTGGTGGATAGGGATATTGCTGGAAGGTTTGGCGTACTGCCGTTAGCATCTGTTGAAACTGAGGTAGAGCTGGGCAACGATGAGTATAGTTTCCATACTATGAACAGATGACACACACAAATTTGGTTCGCATCCCTTTATTTCCTGTAGTAGGGGATGTTGTGGTTGTACTAGGTGTGCTTGGTGCAGTGACGAACGATGTGGTTTCTCTAGGGATTTGGATCCAATTGCGTAACTCAGGAAGAGAAGGACATATGTTAGTGGGGTGTCTCTCTCTTTCATATAGTGCGCAAGGAGGTTGAACTCGGGAAGGAAGTGGAGCGATGGGATGTTTCTTCTTTCATCTACTCCTAGTCGTAGCAGTGGTGCCGACAAGTGGGGGTGAGGATGGTGTGGCCGGAGTTAGTACTAGAATCTACATCGAGATTCCCTTTAACTAAAGAGGGAGGGATGGTTGAGGAACCATCTCGGGAGGGTTAAGATACCATACATGGATGGCGAGCACCATGTTGGTAAGGGTAAGCATTGCGACTACCTGAAATTATTATACACCCAGTGGGGGGTAGAATAAGGGGATTTGAGTGATAGCTTGAGGGATTGTCTCCCAAACTGGGATTTTCCCCTGGGGGAGGGTGAAATCAGGGACAAGTGGTGTAGTAGGGTTCTCAGGTAAACTTGAGGTAAAATTTCTTCAATTGGTGGGACATCAAGGGGTGGATAAGCCTCAGTGGTAGGAATGGTATCTATGGTTTCAGTCCCATTAGAAGATATGACACGCACATGTGTTGAAGGGTGTATGAGGGGTGGTGCTCCATGGTATTCCCCCAGCAAGGATGGGTCTTTGAAAATTCTTGGGCCCATATCCATGAGTGGATACGCGTCGGAACTAGTGCAGACAAGAGGTAGGATGTTATCGATGTTGGTAGAGTGGTTAGGCTCATAATGTGAAACTTGGTTTATGGTGATGACTTTCCTGTTGTGGGGGAACATCATCGTTCGAAACACAGAAGATGCTACTACCTTCATAGCGTACATGTAGCTACATACAAACAAGATGTTGTAATTGAGCAGGGCATCAATAACCTCAATGTCGATAAGGATGGTTTTTCCTCCGAGTTCCATTGGGACATTTTGAAAGAGCCTTTCAGGGGAGGATGGTCGACCATCATAAGCTCTTAAAGTGATGGACAATGGTACTAGCTCGGGGGAGATAAGTTTTTTCCATACCATTTTGTACATGATGCATGTGGATGCACCTTCATCAATGACACATTGATGAACCGTGATGTTATGAATCTTGACTGGTATCTGGAAAGCTACCAAAGTGGGGAGACGAGGTTCCCCACTATCTAGATGAAATGTGATGAGTCTAGTATCAACTGGGTTGACTGCCCCCAAGGCGGAAAGAAAGCATTTCCATTGATTTGGGAAGGTTTGGAGGACCTCCAATACCGACATGGCTACAGGATATTGCAACAATTCATCGACCAGACTATAATTGTGTGTTGCCCTAGCCTGAAGGTTGTTGACATTCTGTCATAACAAGATGTGAGGGATACATATGGGGGGTTCAGTGTTAGGGCGTGGGATCATCAAGGGTTGTCTAGTTGTAGCTGGAGATTCTTCTAAAGTGATGGGAGTAGAGTCAGGGGGCGCACTGTATTGACGATTGCGTGTTTGTAGAAGAATTTATTCTTCTCTAGTTAGGAGGATATTGTGATCTATTGGATTTCCAGGGTTTTGATATTGTCCCATTTTTGGTGGGGAAGGATGTACATCCTGTTGGGTATTCATCACACCTTGGGGTGGAATAGGGTTTTGAAACATAGCCAGGGGTGGTTGTTGCAAATACTGTTCTGGGGCCTGTTGAGGGGTAGGTGGCGCAAGAGGATGTGGCGCGTTTAGGGAGTCTTTCATCCATTTGAATTCAAAATTTTGTGGGAAATAGTGAGTATAATGACCATGCTCACCACAAAGAGCACAAGGGAATTTCATACAGAGGTTGTTGTTGTTGTTCCTCCCTTGGTTTTTGTTGTTATTTTCCCCTTGGGGGTTCTAGTTACCCTGATTCTGGTTGTCCCTAGCAGGTTGGATTTGTTGGGGGTTATTTCCTCCTGGTCCTAGGTTATTATTGTTTTGGTTTTTCCTTTTATTTTTGGAATTATTCGGCTGATGGACTAGATTTTTTGTATTCAAATTTTCAAAAGTATGAAATTGTTGAATGGGAGAGGGATGAACAAAGTTAACACCAATGTGTGGTTGTCCTTGTGGGGGATAAATTGGCTGGGGAGGACTAGGCAATGGATAATATAGATTATGTTGTAGTAATTATCTGTAGGGTGCATAGGAAGGTGAATCACTTTCGCTTGTTCCCAGGTTATATGCTGAGGTAGAGGGGGAACCTGAAATTGGTTGAGAAGTTGGGCGCATGATGGGTGCCAGCAAGGTTCCACTTATGGGTATAGTGGGAGCAACAAGATATGGTTTTTGGTAAAGGGGAGGAGGGTAATAAGATGGACCTACATATATCGACGAATATTGGGGTGTACCGTACATAGGTGGTGGTTGGATGTACGAGTTATGGTGTGTTGTGGTACCAATCAATCCATCTTTCGCATGAGACATCCTAGGTTTGTCCTAGCCGAATGGTATGAGTCTCGATGCATAAGGTATTACCGTGTATAAGTAACCAGACTAAGCATAAATGAGGTCGTACTATTGAGCCTTTTTGATGGCTTCCTTTTCGGTTTGGGGGAAGGTGGATGCCACATCTTTGGAAAGGATAGAGACGAGTGATTTGAGAAACCAATCGAGACATTGTTCTTTGGTAGTTTCTTCTTTACATAAACTATATCGTCAACGCCATTCGTGAATGTGGTCAGAAATATGTGTAGCTGAGGTTCATTTGTACTCGGAGAGGAGTTCTAGACCAGTGTTGTGATGAACTGGTAGTTGAAAGAAATCCAATAATGCTTTGGCCAAGGATTCAAAAGTCACGTGGGACCCTGATTTTTCGTTCACATACCATTTGTCTGATGGACTAGTGACTGTGCGTTGAAATAACCTTAAGAGGATGGAGTCATCCATGATGCTATTTGAAGAGCACCATAAGTGGAAGGTCATGACATGGTTGGCGGGATAATCCCTCGTTTTTACTTCAAATTTGGGAATGTCTGAAGGTAGTTTGGTAGGCATATTGGGCCATGTGGGGTGATGAAATATAGGGTCATTCGTGAGTTTACTCAAATCAGGAATGTTGAGGGATGCCAAATATGGCATGGGGGGTGGCGTGGGAGGATTAGTTCAAGCCATGGTGTGAGCAGGTAGTGGACCTGTCCCTTGAGGGGAGTTTGGTGGGGTTTTACTTCTCAATTGAGAAGAATTTTTCCCCATGCCTCCTTGTGAAAGAGGTCTAGTGGATGGATGGCCTTGGGAAGTGGACCCAGGTAAGGTGGAACCAAGCAAATATGATCCCAAAATAGTGGCACTCACAGGGGTGTGATAAGGTTTATCTGGTGAGTTGGCGAGACTAGGAACTCCTCCTAGAATAGGAGGGAGATTCTGTAAGCATCTCGAACGACAAGGATTTTGTGGGTCCCCTATGATGTCTGACTAGAAAAGTGAATGTGTGAAAATGGTGATGAGATCAATAAATGAACAAGAGACTTGTATAATTTGGACCTTCACAATATATCTCACAATTGCATGTAATCAAATGAGCATCATACATAAATCAACTGAACAGAAGCATACATGTGGGTAGGTGGATTTTTTTCATGTGGGAGAAAAAATAAAACAAATTCTCGTGTCCTAAAAAGACGTATCATCCTTCCTCTCAAATAGCACTGGACCTTCCAAGAGCACCCAACATTAGGGTCTGAAGCCACTGGAAGAGGAAATAGTGAAGGATGAAACAATTAGTTATAATGAGGGGTAGAGGGTGCATATCCTGAAAGAGTTGGCGATGTTTCCCAACAACCACACAAAATCTGATCAAGGTGCAGTTGCAGCCCACAATTGCCATCTAGGTAGATGTCCTAAATTTGGCCACTAGTGTTACACATTATTTTCGTCATCCCTATGATCGTTAATGATGTAAACCTATCTGTTGCCTTCAGAAGGGTCAGTGGCCTGAGTTCCTGAAGAGAGAAGGAAGAAGAACTTTTCCTGAGAAAAGA
>SNQJ01S0159038.1:0-21916 GCA_010110895.2 Picea sitchensis | reverse complement strand
AATTCTTTTCTTTGAGCATGCTTCTGGCCATACTCGTGATAGTAATGTTTTTCCTTTTGGCTACTCCATTCTATTGTAGAGTGTACCTTGTTGTGAACTACCTCTTGATGTCTTGTTGCTTGCAAAAACCTATAAATTCATGTTCCTCCGAACACCTTGATGTATTTTCCAGTCTTCTTTTCAACCAAAGCTTTGAACTCTATGAACTTTGAGAAATTTTCATATTTGTTCATGAGAAAATAGACCCAAAATTTCCTACTAAAATAATCAATAAATATTAGAAAGTAAAATCTTACCCTAATGGATTGAGTTTCCATGGGACCATATAGGTCTGTATGGACTAGTTCTAGGTTCTCTTTTGCTCTATAAGAAGCAGTTGGAAAGCTATCTCTATGATGATTTCCTAGAATACAATTTTCAGATGGATTGGAGTGTTCATTTATCATTGGCAATCCCTTGAACATTGACTACTTTTGTAAAACACAAAGACTATTAAAGGGTAAATGACCATACGAACAATGGGACAACCAAGTTTCATCTATGCTTCATACATTTTGAGCATATGACTGTGTCATATTCACACTTCTCAAATTTAATGGAACAATTCTATTTTTAGTCATTTCCACCTTTGTTATTAGTCTCCTACTAAGTGGGTTAAATGAGATGAAGCAAGGAGAGCCCTTAAAACTGACATCATAGCCATGTTTAGTTAACTGTCTTACACTAATCAGATTATGCTTAAGATGTGGTACATAGAAAACATTATGAATTGATTTCATTTTAGTTTGTCTAGTTAAGACATGATCAATACCTTTACCATGGGCTTGAACTTGAGATTCATCACCTAGCTTAATTTTTTATGTGCTCGAACTATCTATGCTAGAAAAAGAAATGTGTGTTACTTATCATATGATTGTTGCAGCTATTTTCTAGCAACCAAAGATCCTTGTTGTGATCTTCTTTAGTGATCTGGGATGAGAGGAACATTACGTCATATGTCCCTTGTTTAGTGTTGGAAACATTGGTTGTGCGATCTGATTGCTTCTTTCTACATTCAATTTCATAATTTCCATACTTCTTGCAATATAAGCATTGAATTTTGGACTTATCTATCCATTTTCTTCCTCTCCCTCTTTGACTATGAGAATTTTCATGTTAATCTGATTGTCTTGATTGTTCAGGAGCTAAACTTTCTTCAATGTGATGAGAAACTCATCCTCTTCGACCTCGACCTCTACCTCTTCCTCTACTGAAGGAATCCTGAATCTGGAAGGCATTTTCCAACGACTCTTCCTGCATGATGAGTCTTGATTCATGAGACAGAAGGGAACCCATTAGTTCATCTACGGTCAATTTGGACAGATCTTTCAACTCTTCTATAACTATAACCACCATGGAAAATTTCTTTGTTAAGTATTGCAACACTTTCTCAACAATATTTTGACCTGTTATTCAACATGAATCTTGAGTTGATTCAGGAGTCCAAGCACGTTGGTCATAAACTGATCAATATTCTCAGGTTATTTCACCTTCAACTTTTCACACTCTCTCTTAGGAGTCTGAATTTGAACGGTTTTGACTTTTTCATTACCCTGGTATGCTAAATCCAAAGTATCTCAAGACTCTTTTGCACTAGTTGCGCCTATAATTTTTGGAAAATTTGTGTTTTCCACTGAACTTTGAATTAAAAACCTTTCATTTGTTTTCTTCTTTCTTTGTGCTTCAAGAGAATTCCTTTGATTATTGTTCATTGTTGTTAGAGTAGCTTGATCAGGTTCCGTGAAGCCACTCTCAATCGTTTCCCAACATTCGTGGACTTGCAGAAATGTCTTCATTCTAATAGACCAAAATTCATAATTTTTTCTTGTTGAAACGGTCCCTTGCATTTTCTGTAAATTATTTTGCATTTTCTGTAAATTATTTTCGGATTCTGGTCGTCTTCTCTCCACGGTATGGAACCTATAAACCCATGTTTTTTGCTTGGTCTCCTTTCCTGCACATTCTGGATGCGACTGAGAGAAAAAGTGATCAAAATTGGTCGCTCTTTCTCTACTCTCCAGGAGCAACCATGAGACCAAAAGAGCTTGGACGCTCTTTCCGAACTGGGTAAGAGTGATCGAAAAGTCCTGGTTTCTCTTTGTAGTAAGTCAGGGGGAGACTGCCTTAAAAAACCCAAATTTTTTAAGATCTTTTCTTCAACTTTTCGCACCAGATTTCCCTCAAATTATTCCCCTCTTGTTGTGGGTTGATCAAGCTCCAATTTCCCTTCAAACAATATGCAAAACGCTCTCCAATCTTTGAAGAAAATTTGTCTCCACTCTTCTAAGAAAATTGCTCTCCTTTCTGTGAAGAGGCTTAAGTCTGCTTTCATACCATGACAAAATTCGTGAGCAGAAAAAACGAATATCGGAGAAAAAATTGGAGCGCACAAAAACTACTACATCTTCATCATTAAAAAAAAAAAGTAGATTACAAATCACAATCTAAGTGTGTAACCAAATTTTCTAAAAATTGCCAAACACAAACTTCAATTAACTTGAATTAAACTAGAGACACCACGAACAGTTAAATGGTGTCATAAATGCAACTACAACCGAACTCAAAGTTCATTAGAGAACGTAGGGAAAGGAGAGATTATTATCTAACAGGGATGTCTTCACCATCTAATTGAAAAATGCTCAAATCTGTTACATATCAACTTAATACCACATTGAGAACCAGCATCATAATTTCTTCTTCATATTTTTTCTGTTTGTAGTGATGAGAAAACTCCCGAGTTGAAACATGCCACGACTAGTCTTTGAATCTCACAAGAATGTAAAATGCAGTATTAGGACTTTTCCCAGACGAATGTCGAATAGGAATTGACAGAGGTTACAAAATATTCATCAAGTCTTTGGAGCGTGTTGTGCTACAGAAGATTCATCGATTCATCGAACATTTGAGTGAAATTCACAAAAGGGAACCGTTTGTTTACATCGTGAATATGGGATCACCCCGACAAAATTGTCGGGCCAAGGAATAGAAACAGGGAGCTAAACCAGGAGTGTTAATGGAGTTTCATAATAGGAGTCTCTGGTCATCAGATAGATGACCTAGGAAACATCACATAACTCTCCCAGGGACAAAACAAGATGCAATGGTGTGGCCTGCAACAACGAGTTTGAGGTATGTTTTCTATAGACAAGCTGGGGCAATTCAAAGTTTTCTCGGAGCTTCGGGTGGACAATTTTCTAATGGACCTTCCTCGTATCAAAACAATCATGCAGGTACAAGAGTTGTTGGTTTCAACATTGAATTAAACCCAAAGGATGTTATATAAATTTATTCAAACAATAAATCTTAAACTTCATTCACAATTTCATTTCTTTTTCACTATTTAGATTTGAAAATGGTTAATAAAAAATAAACCCCACACGATTGATCTATCTATCTATTATCTATGAAGATTCCTAACACCACTTTATCATTCTAGTAAGGACCGGGAATCCCTCACAGATGAACTTTATCAGATAGGCACCACATGTTTGTGTATGAATGTCTAAGCATTGGCGTGATAACGCTCTCACCACTTTTTCATTTTAATAAGGACCGGCAAGCCCTCGGCATGCTAATAGTCCCCCTCGCATAACAGTCTTCCTAGATCACAACCGAAGATGACACGAAATTCGAAGCGTGAATGAAGAATACCAAATCTTTATAGTTTCCAATAGCTCATGAAAACATGGGTTAACGCCGAGTCCGTTTCACTTCAAGGTGTTCCTTGTTCTTATAAGCGACAATAACAAGTCCGTTTCACTCCAAGGTGTTCCTTGTTCTTATAAGGGACAATCCCGAGTAATATCAAGTCTAAATTATTGTTATATTGCAAAAAAGTTTGTTTATGCAAAACATGTTTGTTGAAACATTTTAAATTATACAGATTTTTTTATTATTAAATAATTAAAATTAACAAACAAAGTTGTTACTTATATAGAAATGACATATTTTTTTTATATAATTCTATAAACAAATTACTTCATATTTAAAATAAGAAAATATTCAGATAAACCAAGTAAGTTAGTTGCTATTTATATAGAAATGACATATTTTTTTTATATAATTTTATAAACAAATTACTTCATATTTAAGATAAGAAAATATTTGGATAAACCAAATAAATTATTTTAATTTTTTTTAATGTTTTTTCAGATTGATATATTTTATCAAATATGCATAGATTTAGAAGATAATAAAACTATTGCAACAAGTATCACTTGAAACTCATCTAATTAGAAAATTTTACATATAACCATTAAATTTTTTGGAAAACAAAGAATCAGATGTTAAAGTCAACAAGTGTTGGATGTTAAGGGTATAGATCACATTATTATCCATTGAGAAGAGAATGTGTACATACAGTCTTCTGAACATATTCTCTTACCACATACACCCCATCCTCATATAAATGCACAATTTCTCTATAATAGCATGGTGGGTATGTGGAGAGCTAGTATACATTTGAAACGCTGATTTATCCCTAGCCCCATATGATTTCTCCCCTACCAGGGCGGGAATTTGTGAAAAATTGATATACAAAATATAACTAAGTGTCAAAAAAGTTTATTTTTTATTTCAAAATTCTAGATAAAATGTATCAAAATACCACATTGTGAATTCAAAGGACTCCACAGAATGTAAAGCCATTCCAAATATTTTACCTTTACAATACTTTGGAAATTTTCATGTGCATATTATGGGAGCATCTTCAATGTTCAATCATGAACTTAATCATGGAAACATCTTCAATATTCAATCACAAACTTACTCAACTATATGATATGAAGGCAGGTGGGACAATAGAAGTGGAACACATGATAACACTTTACATATTAAAAAAAAACTAGAGAATATCTTCAAATATTAGAATATGATCTATATGAAATAATTATTTTGTGCAAATAATTCCAAAAAAAAAAACATAAATATGGAGAAAAATATGACTTCAACCTCGAAGTCTTTTTTTTCTTGAAATCAAATTTTTCCAAAAATAATTTTTTCACTAACTTTCTCTAACAACTCAAATTCATATAAAAATATTAATTAATCATAATCTAAGAATTTAATAAAGAAATAACTAAATATAACAAATAAATAGATTTTTTCTTTGAAAAATATAAAAATACTTCAAACCTTACATGAGGCCATCTTCATAGAACATATTTAATATATTACCCTGTATTAATCTATCTATTCAAAAATAATCCAAAACTTACGTTATGCGATCTTCGTAAAGCATCTTTAATATATAACCATATATATTAATCTAGCAACTCAAATTCATATAAAAATATTAGTTAATCCTGATCTAACAATTTAATAAAGAAATAACTAAATATAACAAATAAATAGGCTTTTCTTTAAAAAAAATATATATATATATAAAAATACTCCAAACCCCATCTTCAAAGAGCATCTTTAATATATTACCATGTATTAATCTATGTATTCAAAAATAATCCAAAGCTTACTTTATGCCATCTTCATAAAGCATCTTTAATATATAACCGTATATTAATCTAACTATTCTACCGGATGAAGATCGAAACTTTTTTTTATAAATTATTAACTTTAAAGTAAACCATATAAATATTAAAAACATCATATAAAATAAAAAAATCCAAAAATCAAAATGAATATGTTTTCTAAATCATGGTAATATGCATACATTCCATTGGTTTATTTATTTTTCTAAATCAATTTGTTTGCATAATAATATATACCTTACACTAATTTATTTTCTTTTCTAAATCAATGTATTGATAATTTTTAAACATAAAAAATCAATTTTAACATAAATGTACATTCTCAAAACATTATACACATTATTGACTTTCATAATTTTTAAACATAAAAACTCAATTTTAACATAAATTTACACAAAACATTATACACATTATCTACTCTATAACTTCTTTAAGTGAACGGTTACATTAAAACTTAAAGTTAAAGAATGGTTACATTAAAAATTATTGAAAATGGCTAGAATTAATTGTCTTTTAATTATTGATGATTTTTTAATGGACATGATTTAATATATTATGAATATTCTTAGCTCTCATAATAAATGAAAAGCTAAAGCTATAATTTCAAGTATTAATTTATTTGCATGACAAAATATGGGCATTCCTCATCATTAAAATGAGTGATTAAAGTGACTAGCATAACAATAATAATTCATTTTAGATTTAAGTAATGATTTAATATGTTATGAATATTCTTAGTTGTCACAATAAATGAAAAGCTAAAGCTATAATTTCAAGTATTAACTTACTTGCACGAGAAAATATGTTCATTCCTCATTAAAATGAGTTATTAAACTGACTAGCATAACAATAATAGTTCACTTTAGATTTAAGTATTTTATTGAGTTTAAGTTTTATGCTTTGGTTTTTAGGTTTTTTTTTTGTGTTTTGAATTTTTACTACCTTTATTTATGAGTGAGGACGCTTGTTTTTACATTTACATTTTTCAATAAATATTTTTAGGCCCATAGGCTTGAAAAGATTAAGCAGAGAGATAGATTTGATGCAACACACTACACTATTGATGTGTATTCTATTAATATGAACATGTATTGTTACACAATATGGTTACAAGACTTTACCAACTCCTATAATGGTAAACTATCTAAGTAACTAGTTAATGATGTAATTAGATATTTTCCTTAACACTCCCCCTTAATTAGGTATTTTCCTTAACACTCCCCCTTAATTATATCCAGGAAAAACTATCAATATCACCAATGCAATTTTTCCTATCACCAACATCCAATACAAAAATGCAATAGACTTCATACTCCCCCTTAAACAAAACTTGGTCCTCACTCTGAGATTAATATCTCACATTTCCTCTGTTAATCGAAGATTCAAATTCTCCGATACAATCATCAAGTTATCATACAAGTAGACACCCTTGTATCTACGAAGTGGACTTCATAACACATTCATTTACCAAAGTGGACTTCATACCACATTCCTCTACCAAAGTGGACTTTATACCACATTCCTTCGCCAAAGTGGACTTTATACCACATTCATTCTGGCCAGCACCTCAAGCTGCTCGGAACCAGTGATAGTTTTGATGTATCATGATCATCGCTTCATGATGCTCAAAACCAAGGATACATTTTAAATGATCACACACTGAGGAACAAAGCTTGCATATAGTTGGGATGTATCATGGCCATCGGTTCATGGTGCTCGAAACCAATGATACATGCTACATGATCATATATTGACCTATGTAAGCATGATTCAATCAGGGCTTACTAAACATGGGGAACAAAGTTTGCTTATAGAAAATCTCACAACTTCTTACAAATGGGACCAAAAAACTTACTAGAGTGTCTACTAGGGTGTTGGGTACAACCGAACATGCACCCCTCAAATTACAACAATTCATTTCTTATGTATTTGTTGTTGAATGAAAAAACCAAAAATTTAGTTATATTTTGTTGCATGTCTCTGCCTATCTTTCTTCTTTGCGACTTTCATGCAGTTTTTACTGCTCAATAATGCGGAAACGTTGTCCATAAAATGGCTCAACGTCAACGATTCTTGCTCTTCATCAATAGAAGAGGACATACTCTTGTCTTGCGGCTTCTTCTCCATGGAAGCCTTGATTTTCATTCTTGTAGACCATTTGCACCATGATGACTCTTCTAATTTTTTTTCTTGTAGACTATTTGCTTGCTCCATGACGATTCTTCTTCATCGACTTTGCTGGTCTAGCTGGAATATGCTTCTTCGATTCACATAACTTCTTATATCTTTGCAACTCTCTTTATAAATGCCAAAATAAATCTCATCACCATGCTTCTTGAATTTATCTTCATCTTGGATTTCCTTGTTCTCCTATCATTTGTTAGAGTCGTGAATTCTAAGAAAATAACTATACCAATATTGAGTTAGCTAGACTCAATAAGATTCAATACATTCTTCCAAGACACAAATATTTTCTCATATCACGAAAGCATTAAAGTTATTTATATGTTGCACTCCAACCATAACATTTCCAACCACAACATTTATATATGGCACTCCATATCTATACACTCAATTCGATATCACGTGAAATACCATATCTGTCCACTCAATTTTTTTTGAAAACTAACAATGATCTTACTTAATTACAATGATTTGTCTTAATGAAAAAATCCTTTCTAATGGCAAATCCTTTATGGCCTTTCTTTTTGTATAACCTCCTTAAAAAAAAATTAAAGGAGGACATTCCTATTTTATAATTCAAATAAAAGACTTTATTTCTTTATGGTGGCCGAAACTTAAAATAAAACTCCTTCCTCTTTTGTTGGATTTAAAACCACTAAAAAAAAATATATCTAAAATCCTTGTTGGCTTTAGGGAGAATTTTAAAAACTTATAATAAAATTATTATAAATATTTCTCTTTATCTTGGTTCGCGGCTGAGAGCGCATGAGTACTCCCTATATTGCAATCTCACTTCCGCTACTTAAACCTGGTCTCCAAAGGCATTCCACAGAACCTCCCTCGATTCTTGCGGGTGAGATTCCTTGCTTCCATACACTCTGACGGCTCTGCTCTACTGCAGTTTTGACCGATCTTATTTCACAATGAGGAGCATTGTTTTTCAAGGTAATCTCAACTATCAGATTACCCTGGATATTATACCATGAAAAGATTAAGTAGAGAGATAAATTTGATGCAACACACTACACTATTGATGTGTATTCTATTAATATAAACATGTATTGTTACATAATATGGTTTCAAGAGGTTACCAACTTCTATAACGATAAACTATCTAAGTAACTAATTAAAGATATAATTAGGTATTTTCCTTAACAAGACTTTGCCTTGTTAAATTTTTTGTTAATATTTAATTTTTTTTTGTTACCTTTCTGTACCTGACGTGCGATTGGTTATTTTCAGCACATGGACTATGAGGAGTGGACAATGTGTTCTTTACATGGCTAATTAATGGGTTGCGTTTGGTTATTTTCAGTGCATGGCATGACAAGGACTGGGCACAATCAGTTATGAAAAAATGCCTGCCACTGACGTTTAGTAACGTTTTAGCACCTCCGATGGATAAAATTAGGTTTAAGTTTGAGCATTTACTTCAAGAAGATCCTTAGCAGAGGCGTGAACCTGAGCCTCCGCACCCCACCAGAACCCTAGCATATGCCTGCACCGGTTATACTTTTAATCTTTTTAATTAGTTTAAATTTAATATAAGCAATTTATTTTTCTTGTTTCAATATGGATGCTAGGTAGCCTCAAATATTATTTTCAGCTACGAGGAGAAGCTAAAATGGTTGTGTGAATGATGACTACATGAGATCGGTGATCGATTTGATAGAGTTGAAAGGGATCCCGTCGCTTAACACTGGTGGCCAGGCCCAATAGCTATTTCTAATCGCCCCATGGAGACTTCCTCTGGTGGCCAGGCGCAATAGCTATTTCTAATGGCCCGATGAAAGACTTCTTCCACTCCAACATGAGGTAAGATCTCTCCATCCACAAGATTCATGGATTCTTTTCTCTGCCTCTCTATGAAGTTTTATTTTAGTTAACCCTTTATATTCTGTCTAAACCCTTGTGCATGGCGATATCAGAATCTTTTCCACTCTAACCCTCTCAATCCTGAATTTAAAGACCAAATCGGATAAAGAAGCATTGCAGCGTCATTAATTGTGATTTTTTTGAGGGTGGATTGGTTAATACCCATTGGTTAGCCTTGCTATTTTCCATGTTTTCACTCTTAAAAAATAATACTTATTATCACATTTGTCAAATTAGGTTATAGCGGAGTAGTTAAAAAGGGTTATGATATATAATGTGTTTGCAAGGTTGCATTTCTTGTTTGTTTGCAGGGCTGCATTTCTTTTCATGAGGCACACAGTATACACTACTCTATTTGTTTGGTGAACAATTACATTTTTAATACCATAATTTTTTCAGAAATAAATAAATGGAAATATCCGAATTCATCTTCAGCTCAAGATGATATAACTTGGATTTTAGAACAAGGAGATCACACTAAACACAATTGTTCTTTATTTTCTTTAGAACAAGCCTATCACACTAAACACAATAGTGGCTTGTGCAGATCAAATAGGTGGTGGGATCAAACCAAAGGTGGATTTCCTGCATGTGATAATCTCCTGGATCCACCATTCATAAATGTCTGTCTGTAAGATATAGGGTTCACTTACTATTGTTCCCGGAAATTCAACGTCTATTCCGTCATGGTAATCTAGGTGAAAGTCGAGGCATGAGGGAAGCCTGATTGCACAGATCCATATCAGGTATACTATTTCCACAAATAAAAACTTGTGGAAATTTGTGGGCATTGTATTATTGGCAATAAGCTTTGCCAATGCCCATAGATCTGGCAATAAGCCTCGCCTATGTGCACAGATCTGGAAATATTTACAAGATCATGTTAGGTTTAGGCATCTCTCATGTTCACTCCAATACTATGCGAATATGAAAACGATGGGAATATGTTGTATAATATGAAAACTATCCAACGAATTTTCTCCTTCCGATATTGTAAATCAAGGCTTGTAGCTGGTTTTTTTTCACTCCAATACTATGCGAATATGAAAACGATGGGAATATGTTGTATAATATGAAAACTATCCAACGAATTTTCTCCCGATATTGTAAATCAATGCTTGTAGCTGTTTTTTTTTCTATACGAGGATTAAATCATGGGTTGTAACTGTTTTTTTCTTCCCATCCTGATTCTTTTTTTCCTTTTCTGTTTCTTGACCTCAACCTTTTCTTCAATTAGCGTAGGATATTCAACCTTTTCTTTAATCAGCGTAGGATATGAGCGCAAACCAATTACACCTACCTGAAGTTTTTAAGGATTTCTCTAAAAAGTTAAATTGATAATGTTGCCTATCGGCGTTCACCATCCACTGCAATAGTGGATGTTCTAGTTTAGATCTATAACATATAAATCATATATAACATATAACATATAAATCGTATATAGTAAATGATAAGTAAAAACGTTAACCAACCTCTAAAAGCCTAGGCACGCAGGCGAAGAGTAATAATTATGTTTCTTCTCGCAAATTCATTTCATGAAAATTTGAAGATGTAGCGAGCAAACCCTGATCTTCTTCAATTGAAAAAAGGTCAACAAAGTAAAATATTTTTATTGATCACCATATCTACGAAGAAAGCGATCCCTTATCAAATGGATATTTTCGTTGCAGCGTAAATATCCATAGCAGTGTAAACAGAATCGGTAATACTAGGTCAATTAGGATGGAAATTTATATACAGTACATATATTATTCCTTACACACACACAGAACTAGTTTTGAATGGTGATATTTAAAATATTCCTTACAGACAAATAATAATCGCTTAACTATCTGGTCGCTTGATTAATATTATACCGGAGATGTAGAAATGGACACATAACTTACACTTCTCCATAGATCGGAATGCTGGATTATCACCATTATCACCTGCGTATGCCATGGCATTCACATAGGGTCTCGTTTTCAATTTCCTTCCTGTGGAAGCTTCGGTGACAATTGCAAGCTGCACAATTCATGGCTGCAGCCGTTCCCTCATCTCCGCTAGCCATAAACTCTGCGCAACCATCGACCGCGTAGCCCCCAATGCTGGCAGCGTGATTCTTTCGGCACTCTCCGTAGCGCACACCCTTCGTTGATGCAATACCTTCTGCTTGAGCTGTTGCGGCTGAGCCCGCTTCGATCTGCTGGACTATTTCGGACGGCCCCATTTCGTCTACAGATGCTACTGATTGAGGTTGAATCTGTACGGATCTTGTTCCGGGCACCTCCGATCTCAGATGTAGAAATACAGATCCCAATTCATCTGCGGCCAAATCTTTCACTTGTGTATACCTTTGCAATCCCATAGAACTGCTGATGGAAAGAGATCTGGTTGAAGTGATTGGCATCCAAGTCTGTACCTCCCAACCTTCCTTATTACTTGCGTCGATGAACCTCAACTTATATCTGACAAACTGCTTGGATTTTCGTCTCTATCCTTGTCGGCGCTCATCGACGGTATTTCTAAATGTGTGAAAGTCAGGGGAGATCGGTCCACGAAATCCTTATTAGTTGTCCAAGGCATGTAGTTATAGTATTAAACGAGTAACGGAAACTTATAACGGCCAACAACGGGACCCTCCAGAACGATGCCTTAAAATTGTTAGGGGCTTCAAAGATTGGAACGAAAAGAGATGTTCCGAAAAAATAGATGATATGTTACCGCATATGTGCAGAGGTTTAGCTCCCGCATATGTTCCCGCAGATGTTTGTAGATAAAGAAGTTAACATTACTGGTATCAAAATTTGTTTGTTATCCTGTCATCTTGACCACTCGTTTCAGTGTTCACATTATTTACATTCTAATCCTGAAATTATTACTGAACTTCTCATCTAACGCAACGCAATTGCCCAAGGACTGAACAGAAAAATTGAAGACACGGATTTGCGTTATTTTGTATTGGGTGGGGTCAGAGAGACATGAATGCCGCTTCTTTGTAGGTAAAATTATGAAAGGTAGAGACGTTATGTTACTCAACAACCCCACCGAGTTAGTGATAGCTGAAAGATGAGCTTGCCAATTCCTGAAAGGGATCGTTACAACATTAAAAATGAAATAAAAAAAAATGTCTGTAAACGTTTGTTTTCTCTGAAGTTTACAAAGTGGAATTTCGATTTTTTTTTTCTTTTTCTAATAATATAATTATTTTAAAAATGTGTAATAATGATTATTGTATTTTATGGTGTAAATTTAAATTTAATTAAATAAAATTATAAGTTATGATTCATAACTATAACTAGCAACAACTACTTTATAAAAGTGGTTGATATAAGAAGCCATTTTTTACTTTTCTAAACTAATGGCGTCCATTGACGTATATCAACCACTTTAATAAAGTAGTTGTTGCTAGTTTATATACTACACAAGTATAAGAGACTAATAAAGACAACATTAATACTAATAAAGTAGTAATACATTAAGCATTATTTAGTAAAGCATTATTAGAATATTAATACATTAACAATATAATATTACAATGTATTTATTTATAAATTATAGTATTAATACATTAATGCATAATGTAATTAATACATTATTAAAGTAGTAATACTTTAATAAACTAATAATACATTATTAAAGTATCTATACATTTATTGAAAATGATCGTGGATTACAATGGCTAACCATGATTATAGTTACTTATGGTCATAACTATAATGATTGGATATTTGCATCACATTGTGACAATACAACTATTTTCATGACATAACCACGACGAGAATATGTTCATCACATTGTGACAATATGGTTACTTTTGTCACAATACGATGAAAGGGCTAAGTTCGTCACATTATGTAATGTGACACAAATATTTGCATTGCATTGCGACGATGGGGATATGTTGACAACATTGTGACGACAAGATATTGTTTATAACATGTTGATGATGATGAAGATATTGCAATGAGGGGGCTATGTTCATTACATTTTGACAATAGGATATATAAGTAAAAGGTGGCTATATGATGAACATAAATGTTGTATGTTCATCACATTGCAATGAAATGACATTGATTTTGACAACATGGCTATGATCATCACATTGTGATGACAAGACATTGTTTGTCACATTATCATGACATAATATTTGCATCACATTGTGATGACGACAATATGTTCATAACAATGTGATGAGGAGCCTATGTTCATCACGTTGTGACAATATGGTTATGTTCAACATATTGTGATGATGATATTATGTTAGTCACATTGCAACAATATGGTTATGTTTGTCACATTGAGACAATATGGTTATGGCTAGCCATGGTCATCTATGGAAAACAACTTTCTAACATGGTTAACCATTTTCAACCATGGTCAATCACAATAAACCATGGTCACGGTAAACCAACGTCAACCATACTAATGTTCGCCACATTGCAACAATATAGTTGTATTTGTCACATGGTATCTTCGGCGTATAAGGCTATGTTCATCACATGTGACAATATGGTTATGTCCCTCACTATGCGATGGCGGGGCGTTGTTCGTCACAGTGCGAGGAGAAGATATTTGCATGACATAATGAAGACTGGATATTTTTGTCACATTACGACGATGGGGATATCTTTATAACATTGGGAAAATAAAATAGTGTTTGTCACATATTGACAGCGACACGGATATTGCGACAATGCGAGTATGTTCATTGAATTGCGACAACATAACGTTTAAGTAAAAAGTGGGTATGTGATGAACATAAATGTCGTATTTCCATTGTCAACTAAGGTCAACCATAGTTATTCTCATCACATTGCGATAATATGGCTATGTTTGTCACATTGTATGTTCCTTGTATAAGGCTATGTTCGTGGCATTGTGACAATATGGTTAAGTTTGTCATAGTGCAATGGTCGGGCAATGTTCGTCACATTATGAGTACAATATATTTTCATCACATTACGACAATTGGATATTTGCGTCACATTGTGACAATAGGGAAATGTTCATAATATTGCAATGACAGGGTATTGTTTGTCACATATCGACAATGACACAACTATGGTCATCACATTGCGATGATAGGAAATTTAAGTAAAAAGTGGCTATGTGATGAACATAAATGTCGTATGTTCATTGTATTTTGTATGGTTTTGTGATGAACATAAATGCCATGTGTTAATCACATTGTGACAATAAGACATTTATTGTGACGGCAAGGCTATGTGCATCATATTACAACGAGAGGACATTGTTCGTCACATTATGACCCAACTTTGTATATTTGCATTGCATTATAATGACCTGATTTTTGCATCACATTGCAACGATGGGGCTATGTACATAACATTGTGATGATATGATATTGTTTGTGAAATATTAATGACAATGGGGATATTGCAATAAAGGGGCTATGTTCATCGCATTGTGATGACATGACATTTAAGTAAAACGTAGCTATGTGTTGAACATAAATGTCATATGTGCATCATCAACCAAGGTCAACCATAGTTATGTTCACCACATTGTGATAATATGGTTATGTTTGTCACATTGTATGTTCATCATATAAGGATATGTTTGTCACATTGTGACAATATTCTTAAGGTTGTCACAGTGCAATGGTCGAGCTTTACTCATCACAATGCGAGGACGAGATAGTTGTATGACATTATGAACAATAGATATTTCTGTCACATTGCGATCACGGGGCTATGTTCATAACATTTCCATGACAGGATATTGTTTGTCACATTGACAATGATGAGGATATTGTGACAACAGGGCTATGTTCATTGCATTACGATGACATGACATTTAAGTAAAACGTAGTTATGTGATGAAAATAAATGTCATATGTGCATCGTCAACCAAGGTCAACCATAGTTATGTTCACCACATTGTGACAATATGGTTATGTTTGTCACATTGTATGCTCATCGTATAAGGATATGTTTGTCACATTGTGACAATATGATTAAGTTCATCACAGTGCAATGTTCGAGCTCTGCTCATCGTGATGTGAGGAAACTATAGTTGTATGACATTATGAACACTGGATATTTCTGTCACATTGCGATCACGGGGCTATGTTCATAACATTTCCATGACAGGATATTGTTTGTCACATTGACAATGATGATGATATTGCGACAACGGGGCTGTGTTCATCACATTGCGATGATAGGAGATACAAGTAAAAATTGTCTATGTGATGAACATTAATGTCATATGTTCATATTATGTCGTATGGCTATGTGATGAACATAAATGTCGCATGTTCATATTATGTCATATGGCTATGTGATGAACACAAATATTGTATGTTCATCTTATGTTGTATGGTTATGTGATGAACATAAATGTTGTATGCTCATCTTATGTCATATGGATAGTAAATCTACTGGATATTTGCGTCACATTGCGATGACGAGGCCATGTTACTAACTTTGCAACAACTTGATATTGTTTTTCACGTATTGATGATGATGGGGATATTGCGAAAATGGGGCTATGCTCATCGCATTGCGATGACATGACATTTGTGTAAAAAGTAGCTATGTGATGAACACAAATGCCATATGTTCATCGTCAACTAAGGTCAAGCATAATTATGTTCATCGCATTGTGACAATATGGTTATGTTTGTCACATTGTATGTTCATCGTATAAGGCTATGTTTTTCACATTGTGAAAATATGGTTAAGTTCGTCATAGTGCAATGGTCGGGCTATGTTCGTCAGATTGTGAGGATTGGATATTTGCATCACATTATGACAACTGGATATTTGTGTCACATTGCGATGACAAGATTTGTTTGTCACGTTGATGATGACGAGGATATTATGGTGATGGGGCTATGTTCATCACATTGCAACGACAACAAATATAAGTAAAAATTGGCTATGTGATGAACATAAATGTCGTATGTTCATTGGATGTCGTATGGCTATGTGATGAACTTAAAATTTGTATGTGCATCACATTGTGACAATTGGACATTTGTTGTGATGATGGGTCTATGTTCATCACATTGAGAGGAGAGGACATTGTTTTTCACATTATTATGACTGGATATTCTTATCACATTGCGATGACGAGGATATTTTCATTACATTGCAACAACGAGGTTATGTTCTTGCAACAACAAGGCTATGTTGATCAGATTTGAACTTTGTAGGTGATGAAAAATTTACTTGTTCTAAGGACATTGATAGTAAATCTACTTGATTTATACATGTTATAAGGATATTGATAGCAAATCATTTAATAATTTATACTTGTTGTAAGAATATTGATAGAAAATGATGATAAGTTCCAACTTTATACTCTCAATTCGAAGATTTCTCACTTATACTAAGGTAATATAAAGGTAATTCACCTAATTTCTAGGATATTATTACAAATAGTTTTAAATTTTTCTCAATTTTGTTATTATTTCTTCATAAATACTAAAAATAAATCAAAATGTATGATTTTTTTTTTAATTAATGATCATTATTTTTAAAAAACAGGAAAATGATAGTTTAGGTCTATTAAAAATTAAGGTTTAAGTTTTGGTCCATGAAAGCATTCAAGTTAGGTTAGGGGTTTGTATTAAATATTTTATTTAGGTTTTTTACATTTAAAAATAATGTTAAATTTCGAGTATCAAAAATCCAAATACCAAAAATTGAGTTAGATTTCCATTATAAAAAATCCACATACCAAAAATGGACGGGTTGAAAGAAGAACGGTTGGACAATTTTTAATTGGTGAAAAAATTTAACGTGACTCAATGGTTTCAAATGAATTGAAAACTTCAAATCTGGTCCTTACCTGGAATAATTTAGTGTTAGTGATTGAACTTCGCATATATCCAGTACTCCAAATAATTTAATGTGACTTCATATGCAATGAGTCTGCGTGTTCGGTGTTCGGAAGGATATGTGATCAACTACATCCAAATGTAGTCCCCATGATGAACAAACCGAACCAGACCTTCAACCCCAACATCTCCTACAGCCCCAACGCTACCAATACCATGATCATGTGAGGCAAGTAAACACTAAGTAAACCGTAACGAAAGTAGCATTTGTTTTCCATCGTAAAATTTATTCTATGTGCACAAAAGATTTCATGTTTTTTTTTCTCCTTTTGCATCGCAGGCATGGGTAAGAATAAATGTGGTTGTTCATGTTCCACCGACTGTTTGTTAGTTTAGAGCCTAGTCGTGGCCATTAATGGTTATGTCAAATTAGATTTATAGCAAAAACTAGATGCACAGTGCAGTGATATATGAAGTACCATTGCATTAAGCTTATGATAAATATTATTATATATTAACAAATCTTTTGTCTGTTTTTAAAAAATTATTAAGTTTATTATAAATATTATTATATATAAATAAATTTTTGTTCTTGGTTATCATGTTTTTAAAAAATTACAAAATAAAATAGAATTTTCAAAATATAAATAATATAATTTTCAAAAGTATATGTAAATATTATTATATATTAATAAATCTCTTTCCTTGGTTATCACGTTTTTAAAAAATTACAAAATAAAATAAAATTTTCGAAACCCTAATCAGGTTATGACGGATCCTGGAGGCGAGTATTTGCACTGGTATGCTATAATCCACCCGAACAAAGAAGAAATTTATGATGATATGGTACGCAGAATCCATTAACTGATTTCATAATAACAGCATTAATTGGTACGTTCTGCAGGTTATTTGCGCCTTTCGTTGCCACCGGCACAGATGAAGGTAACATGGTTGCGTTTGTTTCTTTCTTTGACCTTCAAATTTCTGATCGATCGGATGCACACCGTAACCGTGATGAATATGTTTGTTTCTTTGTGCTGCAATATTAGGTTTGTCATGGACGGAGCTGGCTGCCTATGAACCTCCATGATCGGGTGCCCACATGGTAGTTTTCACATTAATCAGGGCTCGTGAATTGCAGTCCATCCGTGTGCAAAACTCGCGGGAGAACTTCAGTACCAGAACTTTTGCTCATACTAATGCACTCGGATCGCCGCTGGGTGATTTTTTTCAAGATCAAGTACGAAAATAATCTCTCCTCCGTGCGCAGATTGGCCTCCTATTTATTTCCACTCCTCCAGCGCATTGTGAAATGTAAAGACCATACGTGTCAATTGGTTGTATTTGTATAAGTATTTGAAATCGTTTTATTTGAAATCGTTGTATTTCAATTGGTTGTATTTGAAATCGTTTTATTTCCACTTCTCCATGCGCAGATTGGCCGCTCGTTTATTTCCACTCCTCCAGCTCATTGTGAAATGTAAAGACCATACATGTCAATTGATTTGAAAATGATTTGCATATGTAAAATGTAAAAAGTTAAAAGCTAAGTAATCTTGGTTGTATTTGTATAAGTATGTTTAGTGGTAATTGAAAATATGATTGAGTAATTTGGTAATCCTGTGAAAAAGTAAATAGGTTAACGAAATCATTTATAAATGCATTGAAGTTATGGATATTAAATCTGAGTCATTAATTATGGTATACTACAAACAATATGCCAACATTTTTAATTGTTGACCTTAAAATTAGAATTTACAATTAAAACGCTGATTAAGTTATCAATTCCAATAGAAGGAAGCCTATGAGCCTAATTATAATGATTATTGTATGTCAAATCTTTTATTAATTTTTTAAAAAATAAATAAAAATTTAATAAACATTATATTAAAAAATATTAAGTTCTATTATGTATATTTGATTATATTATGATTCATTAAAATTACTTATAATGATTATTTAAGGAGTAACATGTGTAGGGTCTTCATTGATTATATCTAGGTTAGGTGATCATGTTTAAAAGGTATGCTAAGTATAATGGGGTCCAATCTTGATTATATTATNTTAATCAGGGCTCGTGAATTGCAGTCCATCCGTGTGCAAAACTCGCGGGAGAACTTCAGTACCAGAACTTTTGCTCATACTAATGCACTCGGATCGCCGCTGGGTGATTTTTTTCAAGATCAAGTACGAAAATAATCTCTCCTCCGTGCGCAGATTGGCCTCCTATTTATTTCCACTCCTCCAGCGCATTGTGAAATGTAAAGACCATACGTGTCAATTGGTTGTATTTGTATAAGTATTTGAAATCGTTTTATTTGAAATCGTTGTATTTCAATTGGTTGTATTTGAAATCGTTTTATTTCCACTTCTCCATGCGCAGATTGGCCGCTCGTTTATTTCCACTCCTCCAGCTCATTGTGAAATGTAAAGACCATACATGTCAATTGATTTGAAAATGATTTGCATATGTAAAATGTAAAAAGTTAAAAGCTAAGTAATCTTGGTTGTATTTGTATAAGTATGTTTAGTGGTAATTGAAAATATGATTGAGTAATTTGGTAATCCTGTGAAAAAGTAAATAGGTTAACGAAATCATTTATAAATGCATTGAAGTTATGGATATTAAATCTGAGTCATTAATTATGGTATACTACAAACAATATGCCAACATTTTTAATTGTTGACCTTAAAATTAGAATTTACAATTAAAACGCTGATTAAGTTATCAATTCCAATAGAAGGAAGCCTATGAGCCTAATTATAATGATTATTGTATGTCAAATCTTTTATTAATTTTTTAAAAAATAAATAAAAATTTAATAAACATTATATTAAAAAATATTAAGTTCTATTATGTATATTTGATTATATTATGATTCATTAAAATTACTTATAATGATTATTTAAGGAGTAACATGTGTAGGGTCTTCATTGATTATATCTAGGTTAGGTGATCATGTTTAAAAGGTATGCTAAGTATAATGGGGTCCAATCTTGATTATATTATAATTCATTAAAAGTAATTTAAATTAATTACTTATACTGATTATTTAAGGAGTAACATGTGTAGGGTCTTCATTGATTATATCTAGGTTAGGTGATCATGTTTAAAAGGTATGCTAAGTATAATGGGATCCAATCTTGATTATATTATGATTCATTAAAAGTAATTTAAATTAATTACTTATAATGATTATTTAAGGAGTAACATGTGTAGGGTCTTCATTGATTATATCTAGGTTAGGTGGTCATGTTTAAAAGGTATGCTAAGTATAATGGGGTCCAATGTACATGTCCATCTTGTATGTCCATCTTGTAAGTTAAATTCTAATTTAATGCATATGGAAACAAAGGACATGTGTATAGGTTGGTGGGGCATTTGGATGTAGTATTCAAAGTCCATTCTAATAATTTTCATGAATATACAAATATGATAGTGATATGATATTTGTTTTTTTATAATCATAGGGAGACGAAAAGATGTAAAAAGGAATGTGGGTTTGATATGTCCCCATGGTCATGATTTTCTTTAGTTTTTTTTCATGTCCATGTTTGGAAGCCTTTCAATGTAAGGGGATATTGTCTGGCTTCATTGGATGCCCCATTCTTAGTATTGGATGTATATTAGCACTTCTTATCCCTTGCAATATGTTTTCTCACTGTGTTGGCTTTCGTTATTTTGTTAGTCATTAAAAGTAGTTTGTGGTAGTTTTTTAGAATAAAGAGATAGTTTGTAGTCATATTGTTTGTTCCCATGTTTTCCTTTCGGTGTGGCACTAACAATGGCTCATTGTAGTAATAAGATACATGTGCAATGTGTGAACTTGCAAATATTTGAAGGCACATGCATGTGTATGAAAAGGGTTTGTAGATATGTAGAATGAGGTAGTTAAGGAGGCTATCAAGAAAACAAATTGGCATGCAAGTTAGGGGTAATAATTGCATGCAAAGTATCAATAAAGATGGAGATATTTGGAAGTTCTCAAAACTCAAATTCAAAGAATGCAAGTGTTGGAATAGGTCATGAAACAACACATGAAGTGCAATACCTTATTGATATGGAAATCAAGAAAAATATGGGTGAGATGGTTGTTTGGATGGATGGAGTTGAAAGAAATCTATATAATTTTAAGAGTGGCTTTGAAAATATTATTCCTTTTCTAACAAGCACACCTTCTAAAATCCATGAAGTAAGTAGGAACAAATGTAGGAGTATAAAACTTATGAAGCTAGATAAAAAACACACAATCAACGGAAATGAACCAAATTAACTTGATAAAAAACACTTTCCATGGATTGACTTTCTAATATATTTTTATTTGCTTAATGTATTGAAAATGTTGGTTTATTGAAAATGTTGGTTTAATTTGGACAATTTTGAGAGCAATAAACATGTCATTTTTGTCATGTGTACACTCTAACAATAGGTTTATTGAAGTTATACCTAAATATTTTATTGAAAATTGTGGACATTCCTTTATATTATTTTACTGTAATGTGACAGTAATGTGATAGGGTTTGCCACAAATCTTTTTAATAC
>SNQJ01S0159037.1:0-21916 GCA_010110895.2 Picea sitchensis | reverse complement strand
TTATACGACATTACAGATGACTTGGCCAAACTTCGGTATGGTGTTCTCCATCTAGATCAAGAACGTTGGCAATGGTGGCAATGGAGAAAAACTTCCCGTCAAGGGTATATTGCTTGGACCTAATATGTGACTGAGCTTTATGAACACTTTGACACTGACACCAACCATTTGGGTTGTTTGAAAAAGTTGAAACAATCAAGAACAGTAGAAGACTTCATAGTTGCCTTTGAGCACCTGGATTTTTGAATAGAGGGCATGACTGATGCTTTCTTTCAAGAGTGTTTTATCAGTGGCCTCAAGGATGAGATTTGGGCCCATGTCCTCATGGCTCGATCTTCGAGTTGGGTGGAGGCTACTAAAAAAGCTAAAGAAGTACAACAGGTTGTATCCTCTCAAAACCGTAAACCCTCCTTTATCCCTCACCCTAAACTTGTAAATCCCACTGCTCCCTCCACCCCATTAAAGATCCAAAAATTGACCAGGGATGAAATGGCTAAACACCAACTCAAAGGCCTTTGTTATAATTGTGATGACAAATATTTCCTGGGCCACAAGTGTAATGAACAAAAGTTTTTTATGGCCATCTCTGAGGATATTTCGGAAGAGGATGTTGAAACTCCCTTGGTGCCTGAGTCACCTAAAATCAATGACATAACCCCTCCCTCAGACCCTCCCGAAGTGGAACCGATAATTTCCCTCAATGCTCTCACTAGCTTCTCCGCCCCCCAAACCCTCAAGTTAATCGGTTACATCAAGCATCAGAAGGCCATCATTCTGGTTGATAGTGGAAGCACCCATAATTTTATTCATCACCGCATTGCCCAAGAAACACATTGCTACATCCATGTCGTCAACAATTTCCAAATCATGATTGCCAATGGTGGTTCCATGAAATGTGGAGGGCATTGTGAAAATGTGCATCTCCAATTCGGTGACTACCACCTAAAATCCCATATGTTTTCTATCGACATGGGCGGTTGTGACATTGTGTTGGGTGCAGACTGGCTAAGGACTTTGGGACCCATTCTCATGGATTTTAAGGAATTAACCATGAAATTCGACCAGGAATTCCACCAATATAAATTCCAAGGCATCATTGCTAGTTCACCTGAGGTAATTAGTTCCCATCACATGGAAAAGCTACTCAAAAAAGGTCATTCTGGTGTCATTTCCCAACTCCATGCCATACAGGCAACATAGACACCCCCGGTACTGCAAGACCTCCAAGCCCTCCTTTCTAAACATCAAATGATATTTTCCACTCCCCAAGGACTCCCTCCTTCCCGTGGTGTTCATGATCATTCCATTCCCCTTGTACTCGGACGCCTTCATCCCAATATTCGTCTGTATCGCCACCCCTTTTCACAGAAAAATGAAATTGAGAAAATGGTCTAGGAACTCCTTAATGTAGGCATTATCTGCCCTAGTACAAGCCCTTAGTCTTCTCCTGTAGTCATGGTCCTTAAGAAAGAAGGTTCTTGGAGAATGTGTCCTGACTTCTATGCCCTCAACAAACTGACCATTAAAGACAAATTTCCCATTCTTGTCATTGATGACCTCCTGGATGAATTGAGTGGCGTCCAATTCTTTACTAAACTTGATTTTCGCTTGGGCTATCACCAGATATGTATGAAAGAGGTAGACATTTCCAAGACAGCCTTTCGAACTCATGAGGGCCACTATGAGTTTCTGGTCATGCCCTTTGGCTTGTGTAATGCACCCTCCACCTTCCAAAGCCTCATGAATCATGTCTTCCATCCTTTTCTTCGTCATTTTGTCCTAGTTTTCTTTGGTGATATCCTCATCTATAGAAAAACCTGGACCAACCATCTTACTAATGTGGATCGATTTCTCCATCTACTCTCTCAGCACCAACTTTTCCTAAAACAATCTAAATGTTCTTTTGGTGCCTCAGAAGTAGAATACTTGGGTCATCTGGTTGGCAAGGATGGCGTTAGGGTGGATCCAAAAAAGATTGAAGCTATGAAATACTGGCCGCACCCAAAGACTCTCAAAATCTTGCATGGATTTCTATGCTTAACAGGGTATTATCGCAAGTTTGTTAATAATTATGGAAATATTGCAACACCTCTCACTACTCTCCTAAAAAAGAACTCTTTCACTTGGACTCCAACCGCTTCTCAAGATTTCCAAACCTTGAAGATGGCCATGTGCACCACTCCAGTTCCGGCCCTTCCTGATTTCACAAAGACCTTTGTGTTGGAATGTGATGCCTCAGGGAAAGGAATTGGTATTGTCCTTATGCAAGAGGGTTGACCTTTGGCCTTCACCAACAAGCAACTATCTGAAAGGAATCTGGGAAAACCCATCTATGAAAAGGAAATGTTGGATATTTTGCATGCCATTGATCTATGACATCCTTATCTCTTGGGGCAATGCTTCCAAATTAAGACAGACCATCAAAGCCTCAAGTACTTTCTGGAACAATGCATTTCCTCCCAAGAGAAACAAAAATGGGTGACTAAACTCTTTGGATATGATTATGAGATCATTTACAAGAAAGGCAAAGACAATGTGGTGGTTTATGCACTGTCTTGAAAATATGAAGAAGAAGGATCCCTTTTTTCTCTTTCCTTCATTGTACCTGATTGGCTCCAAGTTGTTCACCAGGAATGGCTACAAGATCCCAAAAGTTCACATCCGATCCAGTAATTGCGGACCAATGCTCTCGCTCCCCCAGGGTACTCTTGGCTCTAGGATGAGATTTGATACAAAGGCCGTTTGTATTTAAGTAAACAATCAAAGATTAAATCCACGGTACTTTCTGAGCTTCATGGTACACCCACAGCGAGGCACTCCGGGTTCACCAAAACCTATGATAGGCTCAAACGTTCTTTTTTCTGGGATGGTATGAAATAGGACATCCATAATTTTGTCCCTGAATTTGATGTGTGTCAACGCAACAAGGGAGAAATAGTCAAATCTATGGGAAAACTACAACCGCTTCCGATTCCACCTGCTATTTGGAAGGATATCTCTATGGACTTTATTACCGACTTACCCAAATCAAGAAATAAATTAGTCATAATGGTGGTTGTGGATCACCTTTCCAAGTATGCTCATTTCTGCGCTCTTCAACACCCATTTACTACATCCATGGTGGCTCAACTTTTCATGGACCAGGTCTTCAATCTTCATGGCATGCCGCACTCTATTGTTTCTTATTGTCACCCAACTTTCACAAGCAATTTTTGGCAAGAACTGTTTAAGCTACAGGGCACCCAATTGCATCTCATTATAGCTTATCATCCCCAGACTGATGGTCAAACAAAAGTTGTCAACAAGTGTTTGGAAACATATTTGAGGTGTTTTGCCTCTGAAAAGAAAAATCAGTGGGCTCAATGGTTACCCCTAGCTGAATGGTGGTACAACACTTCCTACCATATAGCTACATGCATGACTCCTTTTGAAAAGGTATATGGACAGAAGCCACCTTCATTTCTCTCATACTTACCGGGTACCTCAAAGGTCTAGGCGGTTGACCAAACACTTACAGTTTGAGAGGATATTCTCCGTACCCTCAAAAAGAACTTGTTCATGGAACAGAATCGCATGAAGCAAAAACCAGATCAAGGTCACTCTGAACGTCAATTTGCAGAAGGGGATCAGGTGTTTCTGCGACTGCAACCATACAAGAAAACTTCCCTCAAGGTCGAGCATTGTCAGAAGATAGCACCCAAATTTTATGGTCCTTATAAAGTTCTCAAGCCTGTGGGACAAGTCGCTTATCAGTTAGCTTTGCCCAGTCATTCAAAGATACATCCTGTTTTTCATGTTTCATGCTTAAAGAAGGTGATTGGAACTAGGTGCCAAATTTAAACCAACCTTCCCGAGTTAGCTAAAGAAGGATCCATTTGGCTACAACCAGAAGCAGTTTTGGACCAGTGTTAGCTTCGCCTGTGTTAAAGAACCATCAAGGAAGTGCTAGTCCAGTGGAAAGATACAACTCTAGCAGATGCCACTTGGGAACCAGCTACCATTCTGCAGTAGTTTCAACATCTCAAGCCTTGAGGACAAGGCTATTTTTAAGGGGGCGGACATGTTAGGGTCCTAACCCACACATAGGTAGAGAAATAGATTCAGATGTAATAAAGGTAAATATTAATAAGGCGTTTCAATAAAATAGAATAAGGCGGATGTAAGAAGACCTAATAGAAGCTTCTGCTTCTAGAAGGATATTCCTCTAGATGCTTCTCTTGATAGACATATTTAGTATAAATAAGGGTCTAGGGTATGAAAACCCTAGCCTGGAGATTATTGTAACAGACCGTTGCTCAACTGGAGGTTTCCCCCTCAAAGAGGCCCATGAACATTGCTTTCTGAATCAAAGTGTTATTTATGTTGTTGTTCTTATATCATTTCTGTGTTATTCTGGAGATTATGCTGGTTATATCATTGTTATTCTGCCATTTCTAGCATTTTATTTCTGTTCTACATACTTTTTATATATGGCATATTACAGTTACTTCTTCAGAATGACAACTTTGGTATTTATGTTCAATGATACATCATTCTTTCGGAACTGTTAGCTCACAACTATAATCTATTATATTTTGTTCTCTTGATTTGAGATTTGGAAGAGGGGTTGGATCTATGCGATCCTTGATGTGAATGAGAATTTTATCGACTTCATTTCTTTTTGGCTTGACAATGCGTGTGATGCGTAAATTTCCATGCTCGTAAGTTCTATACCATAATTCTACAGATTGTTCATCGATTTGAAGTCTATGTTGAACGAATTATCTAATTCGAGGGTTGGTTGGTTGAATAGGACTGCATATCACTGGTCCCAACTCTTTGTAATTCATGCTTTCAGCTTGGTTTTCTGGTTGATGGGTGCCAATGATAGCCTCTAACAATTTTTCTTTGTTACTTATATCAGGGATCAATGCAGATGTTGTTATTTCTAGCTATGGTCGATTTATTTCAGACTAGACTTCTCATGCACTCTTAGGATCATCTTCTCCAACCATTTTTTTATTTGAATTTCGGTTGTTCCACATGTTACAAATCTCCTCTCTTTTCTTTTGTTTGTTGTCCTGCTCCAATTTTTGGATGTTGAATGTTTGTTTGTAAATTGCTTTACCTCTCGAAGACATTTATTCTTCATTTGAATGAATGTTGGTATGTTATTTTCTTATCACATCTCACGTATCACCTGAACCTTGAACGTTGCCTCAACTTAATCAGAGTTGGTGAAGATGGACATGTTTATTTTCTCAAAACGTAGTTTAAGGATTGTTTTGTATCTTTCCACCTTGATTCTAGGAATTTGACCCATTTTTCATCTCTCTCTTCCCAATGAATATGTTTTGGTGGTGTACCAAGTCAAGGTCATAATTCAACAATGTTTCCTATGCCTTTGTCGAGAAAACATTTATGAAGAAGTCTGGGGATGATGCACAAAAATCCATCATGTAGCTTCATATAGAATTTGTGTTTTATTGTATCAATGGATGTTCGATCCGCAATAGATTGTTCTGTTATGTAATCTTTGAAAATTATTTCAACTTACTCATGCATATTCATTCGACCCCTGTTTGTAACATTGAGGGTTAATTTTTTGTCGAGCATCAATTTACACATTATCGGATTTATTGATGTACTCGAACAAGGATTTTGGGATAGCTTCTAGAAATATTTTGTACGTCTATGAGAAAAATCATGATCTTACTTCTGCTAGCGGTATATGTTTTCTTCTTGCATAATTCTTAATGTAAATTTCAATGTTTTTCTCCCATTATTCACGTATTCCTCATAAAGTTATCATCTATGCGATCTTTTGCATTCCCAAGTTTAGAACTACCAACAATAGAGCCAATGTTGTAATTTAGGGAAAAGTAGGGGAGTGTTACTAGTAGTTCGGTACATAAGAAAACATAGAATCACATATACATACATATAGACAAAGACATAAAAAAAGTAATGGAAGCCCAAATAAAAACCTTTATTAGATATATGAGTCAATACAACACAATGGATACCTCTTCTCTGATATGTCTATTTATACCTACATATTCAGTTACCATGCAGTTGTAACTACTTAATTTCCTAGGTCGGTCTGTTAATAGAACTCTTGACTGAATTATACTTTCTACTTTGACATTCGACTGACTAACTCTTAGTTTACTATTAGGTCTGCTAACCCCTACAATGGAATGCAATATTTAGTTTCGATGAATCCTATATATAGAAAGGAGAAAGAGGTTTCAAGCAAAGAAACAAGTGTAACATTCAATGCAAGAAACATGAACTTCTCTTTGAATGCAGACATTTTTTAGTATATGAGTTAAAGATATTGTAGGATACACGATTCCTACCCTCCCCATCCATGAGGGGGAAATTGTTTTTTAAATGCAATTTATTTTTCTTTAAAATGCAAGCTCAAACATGCTCCACCCACAAACTAGAATAAATTTCTTTTTGGTTTCCGATTCTTTCAAATGCAATGAAAAAAATTAATGAAACTTCTTTTGTTTTCTTTCTTTCAAATTAAATGAAAAGAACTAAATGAAAATGCAAAGGATCACACAAAAAAATAATGAAAACCAAAAAATGCACTCAAGTAGGTTGAAAAGCATCCAAAGAACTCAAAATTTACTGCTGGGACAGATCTAAGGGAGATATGGAGGGGTGGAATAAAGGAAAAACATAGACATGGGATTTGTTTGAAGGATTACCCTTCAAAAAATGGCTTTTAGATCATGGTCAATCCCTGTTAATGGCCACTCGATGACCACAAAGCTCTTGTCTCTCCTTATAGAGGGATAGAGCATGACCACGAGGTATTGGTTGCTCCCTGTAGTGTAATAATGGGGTTGGTTTCCCCTACAATGGAGCAAATAACAACCTGAAGGGTTGTCCACCCACTACAATGGAGAAGTAGGTGACTGCGAGGTTTTGGTCACTCTGTGGGCATAGATAACCCATGACCATGATCACACAAGTGAAAAAATTAAAAGGTATGAAGCAGATCTATCATATTTGAGACTGGAAACTTTCAAATAACCACAAAAAATACTTACAAATATATCAAGAAAAAATAATGGGGTTTAAAAAAATAAAAGATATTGATAATTCAAATCTAAAATTTGAGGAAGAAAATAACTAAACAACAATGACTTCTCCAGCAGAGTTTCCAGTCTATTGTAGAGTAAATGAAACCTATAGAAAATAACTCCCTTAGGCTCTTCCTAGACCTAAGACAAAATAGAGATGTAAGCCATAGATTTTCTTAGATATAAGCCATACATGAAAAGACCTACAATTTGATGGATTGAAACTCTTACTCGGTGATTTGATAGTTGTCCATGCACTCTCCTTAACTGCTAGCTTCCACAAAGATTCAATTTCCTTTGACCATCTTATATCTTCACACATGGAGACAGAAAAATTTCACAAGATCAAACTAATCATGTATAAATTAATGATAGATATGATTATGTATCATAACACATGAAAACATTAATTCTCCACAAGAAAACTTAACAATTACGTACACATATAGGTAGAGGGAAACATATTGTACATCTTCTATTGATAAAAAAAATGGATTACACCTTACAATGAAGTTGATGCAGTCATTTTCGAAGTTCCTTTCCCAATCTTTGTAATCAAACTACCATAATAAGTTTGCTTTCTCCTTTCTCCCCCCTTTTCCCATGAGAGAACCCCATTATTTATAGGATAGTAGAGATAATATCAAAGGGTAGTTTGGATAATATTTCCATGCCCAATATGAAAATATTCTCAAGGTTGAACCACAAATAATCCATGGTTTAATATCATCTCACGAAAACCAATCCTAAATAGAGCGTAACAGACCTAGTCGCACCCTGCATTCTTGCAGGGAGCAACCAGTCGCGCTTTTCAAGAGGAACATGAGTGAGAAAAACTTTATGGTCATAGTTTCTAAAAGGAAAACTAATGACCAGGTAAAAAAGGTGTTGCAAACTCAGGGGAAAAGTAGTATAATTCAGTGTTTCAAACTTCTAACCCCTATATGATTCCCATCAAGTGATTAGATGGAAAATAATTGTATAACAATTTGTGATGTTCTTCATCCTCCTTTTCCTTAAACAAATTCAAGATTCATGACCACACCTTCAGGTTTTCTTAACTACTTAACCACTTAACCATAATTCTAGAGCTTCATGTAGACTTCTTCAAAGCGTCTTCCCATGAGGGCCATTCTTTAAGCTATGACATAAGGAGACCACTTATGGACTTATTAAGTCACATTGGGGCTTCTTCTAGGGTTGAAATCAATGAAAACGATCTTTCCAACAATATCCCCCTTTGAAATTGATGGAAACACTCATACTCCCCTTGGGATTACTACTCCCCCTGTCTTCATGCTTTTGATATTTCTCTCATGCTTTTGTTCTTTCTCTCCCTCTTTTACATCATTGGAAAAGGGTAACTCGTTCTGAATATTTTTCTCCCCATGTATTCTTTGCAATATGTTGTGTAGATCAATCAGGGGTTTCTTATATATTCTTCCCTTCCTCTCTTCCATGGATTCTTGTCCATTGGTACTTCCTGGTGTAATCCAATGACATATATTAAAAGATTTCATGTAAAAGTTTCTTCATTTCTTGACTTCACATATTCATGAATTTTCATGTCTTAAATGAGTTGACATCAATGACATAATCATTAAAAAATATCCTCTTGAAAGTATAAATACTTCTGATACATTTTCTCTGCCTCTATCTTGATGTGCCTGTTGCGCCTCTTTCGTCACCTTGGTGAGCAAAATAGAGGTGCTTGCAAGCTTAGTTGGGTCTGCTGAGCATGACAGCTGCAAGGAAAAGAGTTAGGGAAAGAAAATAAAAGCTACGATTAAGAATTAAACTAAGAGATGCAATAAAAACTAAATTCATGAGCATAGGGACATAGAAACAAAAAGAACCATAAGACCCATGTCACCAATGTTTGAGGCTGATCTATTAGTGAAAACAAAGCACCAAGAAGAAAGGGGACAATGAGTCTCTTCTTCCTCCAAGGGAAGGCTCTTGGACCCTCACTAGCTAGCTCTTCTTACAACAAAGAAAAATGGAAAATGGTGATGAAAGGACTCTTTACAAATCCACTCAATGGTGAGGTGGATTGTCCAATGTAATGGTGCCAATATGCTCTTGTCAAGGATGGAGTCCTAAAAACAATAGAGGCAGCATAACATTACTTTGAATTCCTTGAAAAAATGAGTTGCATCCATGGCTTTTTATAGAATTGCTTTGGGTTATTGTTTAACTACTTTGTAGTGTGAAAAGAGGCCATTTAGGGCATTCTTAGGTCTTTGACCAGCCCACCAGTCGGATCCAGTCCAGATTTGAGGGTCAAATCGGCTTGGGAGTTGAACCATAAGTTTTTGGGAGGCTGACCACTCTCATAAATACGCCGTTTAGCAGGTGCGCGAATTTTTGCACTAACATTCACGCATCGTGCGCCTGTGCGCGATTTCTGCGTTCCTGTTCCGCGCATGCGCATGCGCGCCCAATGTCTGCATAGCGCTCTTCAATTTTTCACTACTTTGTATAGTTTTTTGACCTTTTTTGAATGCTTTGGTATTAATTTAGGTCCATGCATGACTTCATCACTATTTGACGATGCTGAGTTCTTGTAACCATGTGCGGACGAAATTTCAGTGATAACAGATGCCCCCTGATGGATGAGGTTAGGAGCATATGTATAGCCGAAATCCATCAATGTTTCTTCTACTAAGAATGTTTTTGTAAGATAGAGCAATACTGGGATCATCCAGAGCGATCCATTGGAGGAAAAAGGAACCTATAGGACCCAACCTTCCATGAGGTGTATAAAATAGAAAACTATGTACAAACGAGGAAGGCATGTCCCATGCTCGTGTCATGTAACTCTGAAAAAAGATGACTAAAGTGTTGGTGTAGACAATTGCAGCGCCCTCGGGGGTGGTTGTGATAAAGGCATAAGACAATTCTACAAATGAACATACTCTGAATAGTAGGCAGTGATCATGGTAATAAGTAGTAGCGATGATGTGGGCATTGATAGCCCTGCCACATTCAGAGGTCTTCAACAAATGAAAGAACTAACTGCAATAGTCACAAAGTAAGACCAACCGTAACATGAGAAAGTGTTGGCATCGAATGTTATGGGGGTCAAAGACAGTAGGGAGAAATGGTGTTTCACTCTGTGTCGTCCGAGATCTCTCATTGAGTGGATAATGAGAATCAAGATACTGCCGCCCTTTTGGAAAACTGTGCTGATGTCGACAAAAAGGGGGATGCAACTCCCAGAAGAAAATGGCTTCGTGAAATATACTAAGTGAGGTGAGTAAGTGGACGAGGTACATGGACGAAGTCAATATGTGGTAAGACTCAAGACTACCCTTGGTTGGAGGATGTATGAGATAAAAAGTGGCCGCAACCGTTCAACGAGGTCGAGTGTCAAGGGGATGACAAGACCAGGGATAAGTTGTGCCAGAGGTGGGACAAGGTGAAAAAATTTAGAGGGTAGAGGTAAGTGACCTGTAGAGTACTCTAAAGATATGGACAATGCCGACAAGGGTAGATGATAAGTAGTGCTCCAACCAAGGGTGACATGGGTTGTGGTTGGCCAAAAAAGAGGGAAGTAGGTTACCAAAGGTGACGACAAAAAAGGAAATGTAATGACTGGAAATAAAGGTGTTTGTACAATAAATAACGAATAATTAGGGAGAAATGTACAAATATAGAAACGGGTGCCCCAGTGTGATATGGGTGGACCATGTAGGGAAGCATTTCTTCAGAAAACTGATGAAGGGTGGGGGCCCCATTGGTGAGTTTATGTATGAGGTAGGTGAGATGGAGGGAGATTTGTTGATGGGAAAACTGATTGTGGATGAAATGTAGGGTTCATGAGACTGCGGAGGTGCAGTCAAAAAATAGAACCATGAAGAGATAATCCGGGAGTCCGTGTGGGAAAGCTAGCAAAATGAGGAGAAGGAGTATGTGGTTGATTCGCGACATGATGAAAGACTATCGAGACTCCCATCCCTAAAGGGTTGTGAAAAACAACATGAGTGTCAGAAGTGCCACAAGGTGCTATGAATGGGACAACTCATGTGGGGAAGAATGCTACCGGGTGACAGTACCGAAGATGCAAATGGAGGTGTGGGTACTGCAGAGCCAGGAATGGGGGTCCTAGAGGTAAATATCAGAGGGTGTGACAGAAAATGTAAGTGCGATACAGAGGGAAAGACTACATGCTAGTGCTGAGTATATACCTGAAGGGGTTGTGTCGATGTATGATGATCAAGTACCTGCACACATGAAAACCAAATACCCAAAAGTGAACAATATCTGAAGAGAATCGAAGATATGAGCATGTATTTGATAAGCATGAATATGTGCATGCGTACCTGACCAGGGTATGAAAAAAGGCGCCCCGGGGGCTCAGGATGAAAAGAGGCCCAGGGACTGTTGTGATGTAGATGACGGGATGTTGATCCTGTGGTTGAAGATGGATTGAAAAATGGACACCGTGGGCTCCCGGAATGGTGAATGGAAGTTTGGCAAAAAGGCCTATATATAGATGTAGGGACCACATTGCGACCTCATTTGTACCTGCTGCAATAGTGACTGGATGAGCAGTTTTCAGAGGAGATTTGGAGATTCGGAGAGGATGAGGCATCCGATTGGAGATTAGAGAGATTCAGGTTACTGGTCTGATCATCCTGCATAGAAATAGGATTCCATTTTTTGGGCAGGGGCTGTACGGAGGGCCGTACAGAGGGATTTTGTGGGTGTGGGACCCACGTGCGTGGGCGATCTATAAGTAGGTGCACACACGTGCACGCCTTCCCACTGGATAGATGTGCATGGGAGCGTCAGTGAGGGAATTAAAGGCACGCACTATGTGCGCGCCTGTTGGCTGTACAGCTGTGCATTTGTGCGTGGTTGTGACGTGGACAGGCGCACACTAGTGTGCACCTCTGTATGTAACAGGCGCGCCTGAGACTGCACCTGTGTATGTAATAGGCGTGCTTGAGAGCACACCTCTGAAGCTAATAGGTGCACATACGTGTGTGCTTGTGTAGTGAACAGGCGCGCATGTGTGCACGCCTGTGGGTTAAAATAGCCGCGCCTTAGAGGCAAAGTTGACGGGTGTAAAATTGATTTCTATGATGTTGTTGATGGGCTCGTGAGCTGATATAAGACTCTTTGTTGTGGCTGCAGGTGGATTGTTTGCACAATGCCAGTGGGTTGGTGAGAGAGAGATTGGTCCCAGCTACGAGATGCCATGGAAATTGAGGACCCAGGTGTGTGAGAGACTTTGGAATCCTGTGGGCTACTAAAGTTCTTTGAGTGCCCATTGATATGGGCACAGGAGTATCTCCTGCAGTTCCTGATTCAAATGTGGAGTCCTGAGATCCACTGCTTCCTTGTGCAAGGAGAGCAGATCCCCTTCACTATGGTGGAGGATGTGTACTTCTTGACTGGGCTCCTGTTTCGGGGTGTGCCCCTATCGGTGGAGCCAGTGCTACGAAGGGACTTGACCCTAGCGACCGTTGGCCAGAGATACTGTTCAGGTCAGAACTTTATGTCCGGGACGGTTGTGAGAATTGGGTCGATAGATTCCCTGGCGCATCACTGTATAGCAGCAATGATTGTGAGAGTATATGGGTCACTAGCGACCCAGTAGATCAGTGGGGGCCAGTTATTGGTGATGGGGAGAGTGCTGGGACTGACTCTGCATGCCCAGATGATAGGGCAGTTGGACCACTGTTGGTCCACGGACATGGGTGAGTTTGCCTTCGGGTCAATCCTGGTGGCCTAGTTTTTGGAGAGGGTGTCGATGTTGCGCCCTAGGATTTTGTTGGGTGCGCCTGGGGTGCAAGAGCCGCGACTGAGGTGGTGGTCGACCATGTTGCTACGCCATGGTGGTGGTGAGGGTGGCCACTTCTTCATGGCAGAGGTGGCACAGGTCTGGCAGTATATGCCACAGTTGATACTACGATACCCCTATGCCGGGGTTGATTTTCGGGATGATCCGGACATGGTGCTACCTCCAGGGGAAGTTTTTGACCACCGAGGTATGTTGATGATGTTTGATGTGTATGATGTTTGTATTTTTTTTTGAGATAGCAGTCCATATGTATATGATATAGATGCTGATACTATCTGGTGTTTGTGTGTATGTGCAGATGTGGCACCTCGCGTGCACGAGGTGGAGTTGCAGAGAGAGTCGACTCGTCGAGAGTCGGAGAGACTTTCGCGGGGAGAGAGACGCCGGTGTGAGGACGCTGCGGTGCGACTAGCTGAGCCAGAGAGGGCAGTGAGGAGGCATCGGTTTGATGACCCTGGTGTTGGGCCATCACACGCTCCTCCGGCAGCTGCCGAAGTGGACTTTGAGGACATATTCCGTCGTCTAGAGACGGTGTTACAGGATGTGACTGAGGGCATGTGGTCTCGCATCTAGGATGGGAGTTTCCTAGAGCAGTGTGTGGGGGTTATGTCACCATGGAGGGCCATAGTACAACGAGTAGTAGTGGCTGCTGCTATGACGAGAGGATGATTTTCGCTGGGGTAGGAGGGGCATGTAGGGGGTGGACCACCACCGCCTGAGGCAGGTGGTGGTGGGCCGCCACTACCTGAGGGAGGGGCAGGCGGTGGTGCTTTAGAGGAACCGTGAGTGGTGCTTTATGTATTTTATGTATGGATATATTTTTTGTATATAGGCTGGTGAGCCCATTTTGTACCAAGGTGCTGCATTGGCCTGCAGATACTTGTATTTTTGTATGTAAACATTCGGATGGCACTGTGGACCTATATATATACATGAGTATACATTTTTTAGATCTATGTGGTGTTTACATGTTTTTGGTTAATGTTTTGATGATGTCTATTCTATGTATATGCTGTGACAAGATTTTGATATGTTTATGTATGTGTAGAGGTAGCTTGATGTGATATATTCCAGTCTAACACAATATTAGCTAGGTTATCTAAAATTTGATTCAATTGTCTTGGAATATGTGTAAATGTAATGGAATCAAAATGTCGAGATAAAATCCTAACTTGCAGGTATTTGCGAAAGAGGCAAGGATCGCGTATGTGGTACACATTGTTGAGCTGGAGTACGACTAGTTGAGAGTCGAGAAAGATGCTAAGGTGACGAATACGATGATGTTGGGCATCGGCCAGGAGACCAATGATGGTGGCGTATTCAGCTTGGTTGTTGGTTGCTGAACCCAAACATATGCCGCTCGAATGGAGCATGTCATGTGAAGGGGTGTAGAGAGCCCAAGAAGCCGAAGTGAGATTTTGCGTCCAATGGCTGGTGTCGTCGATGTAACCAATGTGGTAGGCTAGTGGAGGAAGCATCTGTCAATAGCACAAAGGATAGTTTAGATGTGATGGAAGGAGAAAAAGATTAAAAAATGCTAGAAAAGAAATAACCTAAAGTATAATGACTACGTTTAAGCGTAAATTTTTTTTAAGTACAACCCGTTGACGGGTTCTTTGAGAGAGAGGCCGTCGGGAGAGGCCAGAATATATGCACCTTTGGTGAGGCAATGTTGAATGATGTATGGGCCATGCCAGAGTGACTCGAATTTACCATGGCCAAAGGTATCATGAGAGATATCGTAAGCCAGGATGAGGTCGCCTTCACAGAATGAGCGAAGGTTGACATGGCGATCAAAGGTATCCTCGGATCATTTTTTAGCTGCCTTGTTGTTCTATAAGGAAGATCGGCAATTTTCATCCAGAGACTCCAAGTTCAACAAGCGCTGCTCCATTGGAGCAGTGTCGGGTAATAGCTCAATTGCGGTGCGTAAGGTGGGAATTTCGCACTCGATGGGAAGGGTGGCCTCAACCCCATGGACTAAATGAAATGGTGTGAAACCAGTAGTGGTTTTCACAGCCATTCAGTAAGCCCATAGCGCAAAAAATAACATATGATGCCAATTGGTTTTATGTTTATTAACCGTGCGCTGTAACATGGTCTTGAGGAATTTGTTAACTGCCTCGACCTATCCGTTAGACTGAGGGTAATATGGTGAGGCAAACTCGTGAGAGAATCCTAACCGAGATGAGAGTTCGACGAAGATCTCATTCTCGAAGTGTTTCCCATGATAAAAAATGAGTTGGAGAGGTACGCCAAAGTGGGAGATGACGTGGTTAAAGAAAAAATGCGTTGCAGTGTTAGGAGTGTTGTTGAAAGTGGGCATAGCTTCAGCCCACTTGGTGAAGTAATCAACGATGAAAACGATATATTTGTGACCATTGCTGGAGGGGGGATTACAAGTCATGAAGTCGATGCCCCATTTACAAAAAGGACCGGCAGTAATGACAGGGTGAAGAAGAGCAGGGGGAGCATGGGCTTTGTTGGCATAGATCTAACATTGCTCACATTGTTTCACGGCATGAATGAAATCATGAAACAAGGTAGGCCAAAAGTAACCGGCTCGGATAATATTTTGAGCAGTGGATATGCCCGAAAGATGGCCCCCACATGCACCATTGTGGCAGTCATTTAAGACTCTATCGACCTCGTCAATAGTCAGGCATTGATGAAGAATGGTGTCGATGCCCCACCGGTATAGGATGTCTCTGATGAGGAGGTAGCGGGGGGCCTGATAGTGAATATGTTGACGATCATCTCGTAAAAGGTGGTTTCCAAACTTTTTAGTTCGAAGGTAGATGAAGAGGTCACTGTACCAAGGATCATCTGAAGTGATGTAAAAGAGATGTTCGTCGTGAAAGTCGGTGTTGATGGGGGCACTGGTGGTGTCCTAGGGGAGGGTTGTGACAAGTTTGGCGAGAATGAGTGCCTTCTTACTCTTAGGTGTTGAGAAATTGAGGTCGTACTCTTGAAGGATAATGATCCATCGAGCAAATTTGTTGTCAACTTGTCGACGACTGAGCAAGTATTGCATAGGGTTTGAATCTGCGACGACCTTTGTTGTGTGAAGTAGAATGTAGCGGTGTAGTTTCTGAACTGCGAGGATGAGTGCAAGAGCAAGTTTCTCTTTGTGTTTATACTTCAAGGCTGGCCCTGAGAGGTTATTACTAACGTAATAAATGACATGTTCATGATTGTCATCACCTAGCTGGAAGAGGACGCTGGCTACTGATACAGCTGATGCTGATACGTAGAGGATATAGTCACGATTATAGTCAGGTGCACTAATTGAAGGTGCATTTTAAAGCGTTGTTTTAAGATTGTCAAATGACTGTTGGGCATGGTCGTCCCAGTGAAATGGGATGTCATGATGTAGTAAGTGAAGGAAACTATGTGTGCGTATGGCGTAATCTGGGACAAAGCGTCTAAGAAAGTTAGCTTTTCCCTATAGACTCTGAAGTTGTCGTAAATTCCAGGGAGGTGGAATTTCGATGATAGCTTGGACTTTGAGGGGGTCCACGGTAATACCTCTCTGGGAAATAATAAAACCGAGGAGGCACCCTGCGGTGACATAGAACACACACTTGAGAGGATTCAAGTGGATGTTGTACTGACGACACTGTTGAAAAATGATTCATAAATCATCAAGATGTTGGGTGCGTTTCTTGGAGCGAGTTGTGAGGTCGTCCAAGTAGGCGAGGATGATATGAGACAGATATTGAAAGATGTATGCCATGGCCCGCTGGAAAGTGGCACCAGCATTCTTTAAGCTGAAAGACATGACACGATATGCAAAAGTACCCCACAGGGTAGTGAATGCGGTTTTATACTGATCGGCTGGGTGAATTTGAATTTTATTATAACCAGAGAATCTGTCCATAAAGGAGAGAGCCTCATGGCCGGTGCAGTCGTCGATGATTTGATAAATGAAAGGCGTTGGGAAGTTGTCTTTGGGACATGCGTGATTGAGATCGCGAAAGTCTATGCAAACACAGATAGTGCCCTGTTTTTTGTTAATGGGTATAGGGTTGGAAACCCATGAGGTATAGGCGATGGGGTAAATGAACCCGACAACGCGTAACTTGTCAATTTCATCTTTGATAGCCGCAACTTTGGATGGATGTAGCGGTCGCTATTTTTGGCGAACTGGTGTAATGTCGGGCCAGGTGTCGATGCGATGTTCGACAATAGAGGGATTGAGGCCAGGCATTTTTGTGTATGACCAGGCAAAAATATCCCTATATTCCTGGAAGAGGGCTTTATATGCTTGGATTTCCTGAGGAGCGCAAGCAGCTCCAATGGTGATTTCTTCGACGATGCCATTTTTATGGAAATGTCAATCTTAATGGTGGGGGAAATGTTGGCCATGTTGCCTTCTTCAAAATCATCAGGGACAGGAATGGGATTTTTGAACCAGTCGATAGGTCCTGACGGGATAAAATCCTTGGTTTCGACCACGTAAATGGGGTTTTGGTGAGGAGGCATGGAGGCTTCCTGTGGAGAGAAGAGTGTGCAATGATGTAGCACATCCTAGGGAGAGTCTGGGTGGTTTAACGCTTCGAGTATTTCTTCATCGCTTTGGAAGTGATGGGAATACAAGGGGTAGTGAGGAGTGATCTCGGTGAAAGTGGTCGTGTGGTTTCCCCCTGATGGAGAAGAAAGGGGAACATTGTTAGGAGATGGTGAAGGGTCACCCGAAATAAACCATATATTGAAGCACTGAGGGGTACCCGTGGTGGTTGGGTGGAGAGTGTCCATAGGGGAATGAGCAGGAGAGTTGGGGGGTGAATCCTCAGATACGTCACCTAAGAACCATGGAGGCATTGGGAGTGCCTCGGGTTCGAGAGAAATGACATGAAGATCCTCTAGTGACAAGGTAATGTCAATTATCGCCTCTGCGGGTCAGTGAAATAGAGTCAATTGAAATTTCCTGTATTCAAGGATCACAGGACACTGGAATGTAAAATGAGCTAATGAATCATAGATAGAGAAAGGGTGTCTCATATTTTCATTGACTGAAGTGGTGACATAACAGATGTCAGTGATATGTGTTGAGGAGGATGTAGCAGGACTGGGGTTTCTCTGGAACTTCTGGCGTATTCTGGCTAATGTCTGCCGAAAATGTGGCAGAGCCAGGCAATGATGGGTATAATGGCCATACTCTGAACATATAGCACAAGCGTATTTGGTCCTCAACCCTTTACTACTGGAAGGGGGGGTGGTAGTGGTGGGACTAACAATAGTGGCGGGTGTTGGGGGAGTTTGATTGAGTGGGATCAAATTCTGTAATTTAGGTAGCGATGGACAGTTGTTGGTTTGGTGTCCCTCTTTCTTACATAGTGTGCAAGTTGGTGGGATGCATGGAGGAAGTGGAGCTATGGGCGACTTCTTCTTTCTCCTGCCCCCAGCTGTGGCAGGAGGGTTAGTGAGTGGGGGTGCGGTTGGAGTAAGAATGGGAATCATCATGGGGATTCCTTCTTTCTGGGGGGGAAGGGATGGTTGAGGGACCATCTCTGGTGGGTGTAAATACCAAACTGGGATTGCTAACACCATATTAGGTAGTGTGAGTGTTGTGGCGACCTGAAAAGCTTCGATACCTGGTGGAGGGTAAAATAAGGGAATTTGAGTGATGGCTTGGGGAACTATCTCCCAAACGGGAACATGTCCTTGGGGAGAGGTGGAATCGTGGACTGGCGAGGTCGATGAGTGTCCAGGAGGTTCTGGAGGAGGGGTTTTCATGATGAGTGGGGCATCAGATATGACAGAAGACTCTGTAGGAGGAAGGGTATCCTCTATGTGAGTTTCATTAGACTATATGATGCACACTTGATTGGAAGGATGCAGGAGTGGTGGTGCTCCATGGTATGTTCCTAACAAGGATGGATCTTTAAAAATACCAGGACCCATCTCAATGAGTGGATATGCATCGTGGCTTATGTGGATGAGAGTAAGAATGTTATCGATGTTGGCAGATGGGTTAGGATCATAATGTGAGACTTGGTCAATAGTAACGATCTTCCCATTGTGAGGGAACATCACTGTCCGAAAGATGGAAGATGCCACTGCCTTCGTAGCATACATGTAGCTATGACCGAACAAGATATTATAATCGAGAGGGGCGTCAATAACTTTGATATCGATGAGAATAGTCTTTCCCCCGAGTTCGACGGGGACATTTTCGAAGAGCTCTTCAAGAGAGGATGGTCGTCCATCATAAGCTCGTAAGGTGATGGCAGAGGGAATGAGTTTGGGGTAACCAACATTTTTCCATACTGTTTTGGACATAATCAATGTAGATGCACCTTCATCGATGATACACCGATGAATTGTGATGTTCCATATTTTCACTGGTATTTGAAAAGCGATCAAGGCGGGAAGATGAGGTTCTTCGCTGTCAAGATCAAAGGTGATGAGTCGGTTATCTGCAGGTTCGACTGCCCCCAAGGTAGAAAGTAATGATTTCTGCTGAGTAGGAAAAGTCTAGAGGACCTCCAATACTGACATGGCAGCCGAGGATTGTGCTAAGTCGTCTACCAAACTATAGTTATGGGCTGCCCTCACCTGTGGGTTATGGACATTCCTGGGAAATGGGATTCGAGGGATGCGAAGTGGTGGTTCGACGGAAGGGAGAGGAATCACCAACAGGGGTCCCTTTAGTGTAGGGTTTGTCTCTGGAGGGATGGGAGGATACTCAGCAGGTGCATGATACTGACGACTACGTATTTGCAGAAGGATTTCTTCTTCACTAGTGAGGAGAATTGTGCGATCTGTTGGATTGTTGGGGTTGAGGTATTGTCCCACCTGAGGTGGGGGATGTTGTGTATCCTGCTGGGTGTTTATCACACCTTGATGTGGAATAGGATTTTGTAGCACGGTGGGAGGGGGTTGTTGCATGTATTGTTGTGGTGCTTGCTGAGGGGTAGGCGGTGCAGGAGAATGTGGAAGAGTACCAGAGTCTTTCAACCATTTGAAATCAACGATCTGGGTGCAATGATGAGTGTAATGTCTGAAATCACCACAAAGGGCATAAGGGAAGATGGTTTTAACATTGTTTTTATTTCACCCTTGGAATTTATTATTATTACCCCCTTGGGGGTTTTAGTTCCCTTAGTTCTGGTTGCCCCCAGTGGGCTGGTGCTGGGGGGGTTAATTTCCGCCTTGACCTGGGTTTTTGTTATTCCTGTTCCATCCTTTCTTCTTGGAATTGTTTGATGGATGGGTTGGATTGGTTGTATTCAACTGTTCAAAACTTTGGTATTGTTGAATAGCAGAGGGTTGAACAAAATTCACCCCCGCATGAGGATGTGGGGGAGCCATGGGTTGTGGAGGACCAAGAAATGGGAAGTATGGATTCTGTGGTGGTACCGATCCATAAGGCACATAGGAAGGCGTAGTGCTTTCTGTAGTACTATAAGCTGAGGTAGAGGGGGTGTTGAAACAGAACTTAATTTTTTACCTTAAGAACAAATTTTTTTTTTGATATCCTAGAGTCTTTTCATTATTAAAATCTTTATAAAACAAAACTTCTCATCTCTAATGAATTCAAAATGCCCTTGTGATTTATTCTTGGAAAAAGAATGGTTAAAATTTAAATTAATGTATCCCCCAAGCACTTTTTCGAATAATGTTTTAAATGAACCATAATGATGAAACTTAAGAAATGAAACCCATATCGGGATATCGGGTTTCGCTATTTTGTAATAACAAATTTCAATACAAATCAAACAACGAAACCCCGACCCCTGATTTCCCGATACGTTAATCCTTGATTAATTTACCCTTTACTTAATTCTCATTTAAAAAAGAGTTTCAAACTTTAAACTAATCATATCGGGAAATCGCGATTCGCGGATTTGAAAGAACAAATAAACTTAACATCGTTTTCTTCGATTTCCCGATCCCCGATAATAATCAATTCTTAAGAGACATTTGACAGTAATCTAATTACTGTTAAGTATGATTAAGAATGACTAATCATATCGGGAAATCGCCTTTCGCGATTCTGCGAACAGAGATTTTCACATCGTCAAATATCCCGATCTCCCGATCCCCGATTTCCCGATTTCCGAACTCTTGATTAATGAAACCCCGAAAAGGTAAGCTGGATTAATTAAGATAATAAAATGATTGACTTATATAAAAGATCGCAATTTCGGCAATCGGGGTTTTACGATGATTTACTTTCTTGACATCGTGAGTTCCGAAACCCCGATGAAAGCATGTTCGAATTTAAAATAAGGTTAACGAATACAAATCTTAAAGTTTCAAACTTTTAATAAATGATCTGTATACGGCAGGTTTCTATTATATTCGAAAATATTGGAAATCTCAGGTACAAACATTAAATACTTATTATCTGGAATATCTTTGCATTTATTTCAGAATAGATGAGCAAATCTCAAAGATTTTATCATATATTTGAAAGAAGGTTTAGAAACATTTACATTATTTTTAAGTTGAACACTGCTCTTCTACAGGAATCCAAGTAAACACAAAAGTGTATTCTCTTCTTTGAGCTGCCACACCTTTGGCATTTCTTGTTTTCTTCGGAATCTTACTATTCAGAAACTAAACACAGAGCTGGTAAACATATAGTCATGGCGCCCAAAAAAGCTTCAAAGAAAGGCGAAGAACAACTGGAAGGTGATATTATCTCAGATACTACTGCAGCTGGAGTAATACATAATGTCAAATCATGGGCTACAATTGCAGATAAAATGGAAGAAGAACTCTCATATTCGGATGATGATGAAAACCATCTCCGAGATATCGCCGTCACCGGTCTTCATAAAGTCTCTACACGCCCGAGACTGGTTTCATATACGGATATGGTTATCTGGGCACTGGACAAGGTAGACATTCCAACAAGGAGCATACTGAATGAACAAGGAGAGGTCATCGGCTCATTCAGGCCCGAACATATACAAGTAATGTATAAGTTATCACCCAATCATAGGCATACTTTAAATTCTGAGTTTTTAGCCGCATTTCAACAAAAAGAATGTGTTGAAGGAGGCCAATCATA
>SNQJ01S0159036.1:0-21916 GCA_010110895.2 Picea sitchensis | reverse complement strand
AAATCCAAAGGCACAATGAAGAAAGGGGACTTGGGTCCCTTCTTTCTCCAATGGAAGGCTCTTGAGGCCCTCACTAGATTGCTCTCCTTACAATGAAAAGATGAAAAATGTGGGTGAAAGAACTCCAAGCTTATCCACTCAAGGGAGAGGTGGATAGCTCTCGTGCAATGATGCCTATGTGCTCTTGTCAAAGAATGAGTCCTTAACAATCTTGGCAGCATAACAATGCATAGAATTCCTTGAGAAAGTGATGGTTATTCATGGATTTTTATAGCCTAGCATTGGGTGATAATGTAACCTCTTCCAAGTGTGAAAAGGGGCTCTTTAGGGCTTTATTAGGTCTTTGACCAGCCCACCATGTAGATTGAGCTCGGATTTGGTGTCAAATTGACTTGGGAGCTGATCCATTAGTGGTTGGGAGGCCGACCAATTTCAATAAATGCGTCGTTTAGCAGGTGCGCGGGTTTTTTGCCCAACAGCTGCACCTTGTGCACGTATGCGCACATTGTACGTTGTTGTTACGCGCATATGCACGCGCACCCCAGTTCTGTAAAGCGCCCTTCAATTTTTTGGTCATTTTGTATAGTTTTTGACCCTTTTGCAATGCTGTGGAATTAATCCTGTGCCATGAATGACTTCAGTCTTGTTTTGACGATGCGGAGTTCTTGTCGCCATGTGCGGACGAAATTTCAGTGATAACAGAGATCAATGAACAACACCAGGGCTAGGTGGCTTGGGATGAGCCACATGTCAGTGTTGAGTTTCTGTTGGAAGTAGGCCGAATTAGAAAGAAAGGTTATTTTGGGAAGAAAGGCATGCAAGAGGAAAGCGACAACTGGAAGGAAAAGTAGCACACACGCATGCATGGAAGACCTAATGATGATACGGTTAGGGTTTTTGTAATATATTGTAATGGATGGTGAGACGAAAATATAAATAAGTAGTACTTAGGAGAAAAACATAGGGAGGGAAGGAGGTGAATAGAGAGAAGAGGGAAAAGAGAGGAAGAATACTGTAAGAACTGTATGAATATTTAAGCTGGTAAGTGAAGGAAGGAGTGAGAGACTCTATCCCGAGGGTTATATTGCAGGATAAGGAGCCTGGTGTGATCTAGTCAGCCTTGCAGGGATCGAGGAGCCCGCTGAGGAGAGTGAGATCCCATAATGTAAACAAGCATGGCGTGATATCTTTCTAAACCATAATAAAAGCCTGAGAGACAAATCTTTGTGGACATATCCCAGGAGGGGGTGAACCACGATAACACTATGTTGTGGGATTGAATGAATGTGTCTTTGTGTCTAATTAGTTGATGATTGTTGAATTAATGTGTCTTTGTGTCTTATTAGTTGATGATTGTTGAATGAATGAAGTGATTAAGTAGATCTAGTATTCTATATGCATGCATAGACTAATTGTTATAATAGGATGTTAAATGAACTAAATAAAGGTTGCGATGTACAAGCACAAATATCACTCAATATTAGGTTGAAAACACCTGCGTATTGTAGCCACCCATAAGAGATATCTCAGGTGAGCCTGAGCAGTGCACTATGTGTACCGTATTGTCTTCTGGGTAAATAGAGAAGTCAATAGTCTTCAAGGGCTATTGTTGGGAAGCTTCTTGGTTATGAACGAGGGTCAATCTGTAATGATAATTGGATCAAAGAGAGAGGAAAAGACCAACAATGTGTTTGATTGATTATCTATTATGTGTATTCTTGTTAAGAAATTAATGGGAGTCACAAGGGGTCCCACCTACTAGTTATTATTTAATAAAATACCCTTACTATTATTATTATTAATTCTTCCCCTAACTAAAATTTTGTTGAGTTTTAGTTAACTTGACTAAATGAGGTAGTTGAACTAATTCAACTAATTTGGAATGCATAAAATCCAAATGAGAAGGAAGAACAAGGGGAGAATAGAAGAAGAAGGCATACTAAGGTTTGCTCTTAAGTTTTATTGAGATAGTTCATTTTTCATTCATTCTTCAATTCATTAAAGTCCTAATTCTCTTTTATGACAACAAGGTCCTATTCTAGACAACAAGGTTCAAAGCTGAATCATATCATTCAGACGCTTGTTTTCAGAAGTGTTGATCTATATTTGATAGTCTGTGTAGACTTGTCTATTTATGAATTAAATTTCATGACTGATAAAGGATATTGTGCAGAGTCAAGTCTGAAACAGTCTATGGTAACCTGATACATATTTTAAAGTTCAGTTTTTACTTCTTGTTAGAGTCCTTGTGTATGTTTTTCATCGGGGATATCTAAGTTTGACCTTGGTCCATGCCCCCCACAGGAATTTTGTAAAGAGAATGATTATTTTGATTTCTTGGAATGAAATAAAATGATTGTTATTTGGTCTCATCTATGTTAATATGTGACTTGGTATTTTTTCTTTTGATTTCCACATTTTCTTTTTCAATCTGATATATTCAAAAAATTGTATAAAAATGTTATATTTTGCAACAATATTTTATTCAAAAAACCAGACTAATCCCTTGTAATTAATACTTGTGGATTGGGAAACACTTTTTGAGGCTATAAACATAGGGTAACATTCCCGACTATCTTGCCTTAGCCAAGCAAGATTTGAATATGCTTGAGTAAGATAATTTCATATATTTTCCTCAACACCTAGGATCGACATTGGCTAGACTCACTCGAACTCCTTGGAGGGTTTCCCACTACTCGGTGAGGTAACTTTCACTAGGGAATTAGTTGGTTAAGCAAGTTGTCAACGTAACTTTCCCACCCACCAAAATCATCCCCTTCACGCATCGATCCTGCGATGTTGGATTCCATCACCAACTACCACTTCTTTGTGAGAAGGTTTGTTTTCATTCTTGACTCGTAGATTAATTAGTGTTTATTATTTTTTCTCCTTAGTTGGCCTTAGGATTGAGTATTTGTCTAATGGCATCAATTACGGGGCTAGTTGAAGGTCTATGACATAATTAACATAGTATGACATCTATTTTTATTTTTTGAGAGATGTAAATAATAAAAACCTAGGCATGAAAATAACACTAAATTTCCTACCATGGTGTTTACTAAGAGCCAATATATCACCAACAACAAAATCTAAAGTTTATCCTATCGGAAACCAACTAAGCCAACACAAAAAGTAGAAATTGTATGAATTTCCCCAGTGGAGTCACTAGTACTATTGTAAGGATTTTTCACTATTACTAACTAATTGATTCCTCGATGAGTGGGTTGATTGAACGCATCACCATGTGCAAGAATGATCATGATAGTGTCAAATAAATATGGTTCTTAGTGTGCATGCATTCACAATTTCTCCTTCAACAAGATCACAATGAGGGAACAATACCCCATTCCTTGAATTGATGGTATTGTAGACATAATGAAGGGAGAAAATTACAGCATAATAAAATTGAAATCTAACTACCACCAAGGTCATGCCAACCCTAGGGATGTTTGGAATAATACATTTGAAGCTAAGGATGACTTGTATGAGTGGTTGGTGATCATCCCCTTTGACTAAACCAATGCTCATACATCATTTTGCAACCTTTCATAGTTAAATTTGTGATTCATATTAATCATGTGTTGGTTTTTAGTAGTACATGGGAAGAACATGATGGCCAAGTTGAACACTTTGCACAACCAAAATTTCTTTTCTAACCTAGAGAAATGTGACTTCACTGAGAAGCACATATGGTAGTTCATCATCATTGTTAATGAAATCAAACTGCATGTATATCTTGAGAAGGTATAGATCATGATAGAATGGTCTACCATGACCAACCTAACCAAGTTACATAATTTCTTGGGCTTAGTGAACTTCTACAAAATATTTTTGTTGGGATTATCCCATGTTGTACACCCTCTCCACTCTTTACTATGTGGGATTTCCACAAAGATCATGTTCATAAGGGACACAATACAACATCAAGGACTTGAAGAATTCAAATGCAAAATGAACTCTTTGTTGGTCCTATAACTCCTTTGTTGTTCCTTAAAATTATTCTCTCAATGCTATTCTCCTACAAAATGGGCATCTCCTTGCAAACCACATTAAAAATCCTCCCCCCACCATAAAAATGAAAGTAAGGTAGAGCGACAAATTGAAATCCAATTCTACTTCTTGTTTCATCCTTCCTTATTGTTTCTTCGAGTGTCAACCTTAGTGAGTTACTCATTAATGAGTGAGAATATATAATTGGTGTTGTTTTATAAAACCTAGAATATTACCCTTTTTTAGAATCACTGAAAATAAATAAGGTTCTTATTTATTATATCTCTTGAATGGATGCGACAAAGACAAGGAAGATGCAATACATGAGAGAAATATTGAATACCATTAAATTGTATATTCATAGAAACAAATAGAGCACTCATGTTTTAACATAATATAGTCCAAAAAATTGGTTGTGTACAAGCAATTTTCCACCCTACCATGGGCATATACTATAGATGCCACCCATAAGTAGGGCTTTGAAGAAACAAGAGTGAAGGAATCTAAGATACATGCTCATAACTCACTGAACCCAACCCATTTCTCTCATCATTAAACTAGTCCACTCATTATGAATCACTGTGCATCTCATCCAACCATCAAACATACATGTCACTCTCTTCCATTTTATTACACAACATAAGGAAAATATTCCCCTTCTCTTCTCAATAGTTTTTTGATAGGGAATGGAGAAATCATCATGTGAGTTTGAAAGTTTTAATGTGAAAATGGTGAAAATGATGGAATGAATGACTTGACTTCCAATTAGGTAGGAGGATGTAATAATATTATATTTTCTCATAATGAATGAACTCGTCTCGTGCTTCAATAACCATGTGTGATAGATTTCCTTATTAATCATCTATATGCATTCAATTCTCGTCTTTCTAAGTCAATGGAGGTAGATTCCTTCATTTAGGGTACAAGAGGGATGTTGGATTACTAAGAGGGGGTTGAATCAATAATAGAGAAATTTAATTCTTTATCACCATAAAATGAAAGTGTTATATCAATGTAGCATTATCACCAAATAATTGTAGAGTAAATAAACAATGAACAAATGAGAAATCATACACATACATAGTAGACCAATGTTTTTACATGGAAACCCAGAGCGAGATAAAAACACATAATTCTTTTTCTTATATGTCTTGAAGAATTGCATTCATTGGAAGCACCAACTTCCTTTGTTTTCCAGATGCAATTGGAAGGAGGCTCCAACCCCCTAGTTTCTCAGGCTACAACCTGAGGGAAGCTCCAACTCCCCAATTCTCTGGCTACAACCATAAGGAGGACACAACCCCCTATGATCTCTGGCTACAACTGGAAGGTGGCTACAACCACCTGTCCTTGCCCCGTCCAACCGCCCTGATGTAGAAGTAGAATGATGTAAACACTGTCACACTATCACTATGAGATATACCACTATAACAACATATACCAATAAACCTATAATCAACCTGTACCATAAACAAGTTCACAAACCATGCATCAACCTGTACCAAACAATCTGTAATCAACCTGTACCATAAACAAGTGCATCAACCATGCACCAACATGTACCTTAACCTGTACCATCAACGAGTGCATCAAACATGCACCAAATGTGTACCAATCATGCATGAAATACACATAAATTATGACTCATCAATATGTACCAACATCATCAACTATACACCTCATGTATGTGCCAACTCATCAACTACTTGTCTCGGCATGTACCCAACATGTACGGTGTACCTCAACCAAAATCCCTCATCAATTTCATAATCCAAATCTGATTTTTAACTCTTTAATATGCCTGGTGTATATGATCACATACCTGCAAACCTTCCTTAACTTTAACAATAAGAGACTATCATTTTCATCAAACTTTACTCTAGTCTCACATGACTAATTTTGGATTAGGCAAAAACCCTAACTTGCAATAATCATAACTATGTACCTGTAATGAATACAGATCTGAAAATGGTACCCAATGTTATTCAGTTTCTTTTATGCAATTCCTCCATATTTCACTACTTGGAACCTCTAAGAAAAGGAGTTATAGAAAAAATGGCAATACCTTGTTGAATTATTCCTTATTCTAGAGAGTGAACTTGTAGAGCATGCCCCACACAGAATATTTTTTGTATGGATATGAAAAATGTACATAGAATAATAGAGACTTTACTATAACCAATACATTTTGTCTTACTGAATTTGGATCTGTTATGAAGAAGTTATGACGTTTTTACCTGAAACACCTATTTTAGACTAGTTTCAGAACTAGCCACAAATCCTATTTTCCACGGCGTGTAACTCCAAAAATACAATGACCCACAAGATGAAATTTGTATCACAACTACTTAGATATGTTTCCTCAATGGCCTCCCAATTTCACGGTATGATTACCTGCAAATAACATACCTTATAACGCATCATCAAAAGAATTTATCCACCCTTGAATTTTGACCTTCTTTACATCACCTTCCCTCTGAAATTTGGCTTATATATCCTTTTGTTATCTTAGTCACCTGTAGATATTCAATATTCTCAAGTGTGATTAAAAATGAGAGAGCCTTTCCTCTTATTTATACTTTCATGTAGCTTCCTCAATGGGTTACTTTTTAACCATCTTAACCCACTTTCCTTATTTTAGGGTTAACCCACTTCTAACCACTTGTACACTTAGTAATTTCTCCATTAAATTTATTATTTAAATAATTTATTTTGTATTCACCTTGACTTATAGTACACTCATCACTTCACTTTATTATTTACCTTCTAAAATCTCTTAAACCACTTTGACTACTTTGACCTTTTGGGGCTTCTAGATGACTCATGAGGGTTCTCCAACTTCACATGGCCATAATTGTCTAACCCTAAGGAGTTATGTGACGTTCCACATACCACCAACAATGGAATCACATGAACTATCCATCTAGAATAGTATTATCTACAAATATATCAAAACTCATACCATTATCCATCAAACAAATGTGGGTCCATTACCCAAACCTTTGTGCTATCGAAATTTGGTACCAGACTTTCTTCAAGGGTTGACATCAATGACAACCAACCCAAATAATCAACAAGGAAAAATATACGAGATCTTAGGTTGAAACTTGGAAACAAAATATTATTTTCCAATAAGCCTCCTTTTCTCTTTCCCTTTGGAAACAAAATATTATTTTCCAATAAGCCTCACCATTCTTGAAAATTTAGTAATAAAATCCATTGCTACTACTTCTCATTTCCATTATGAATATAACAAAATTTGCACAAATTTGGTTAGATGTTTATGCTCATTCTTGACTTACTAACATTCCATACATCTAAGAACATATTTGGAAATATAATTCTTCAGCCCATGCCACAAGTGTAATGTGCCCTTCTTCATAAGACACCATCATCATTATTCAAAAAATATAAACAATTGAGCATGCAAATAAACAAGTGCAACCACAACATATAAACATGCATAAATATATATGTCACAAATACTCAATCAAACTTCTACAAACTCAAAAATACTTCATAAAAAATGAACATGTTAAATTTTATATGTAGTATTATTAGAATGTAAATTACCAAACATATACATCAAAATTTCTTGCTTCCCCTACAACTCTATACTCTATATGCAGAATCAGAATATGATCATGCATATATATTTTGTTTGAGCATGTGGTGCAAACCCCCTACACTCATGGGGCTACACGACCTCTCGGTCAAGGATCGATCGACTTTGAGAGCCAAATTAGCTCACAAGTTCATGTTGAACCTTCACAATTGTCCCCGCAAATGAAAGTCCTTATCCTTAGGTGTGAAATCCCATTTTCGAGAGTTTATGAGTACCGATAGAGTCCTCCACGTGACCTTGGTCAAAACCATGGGTTTAAGCCTTCATTCCCCACTTACTTTGGAACTTCAGACTTCGGGTGTTCTCGACACACCTGACTCCCAATCCTCCGAACTCCGAACTGGAGAACTTTCCTAGACCAGATCTATGGTCCACGTCCTTCCCACAAATAATGATTGCAATCTACTTGGAGCTCTGGCTAAATTTTGATCAATGACTCTATATTCTCCTTGCTCTCCCTTGGAATCCATGATCTAATGGCGTGTGCCTCCCTCATATCGAGGGTCCTTATGGACTCCGTCACTTCGTGTTTCACTGGTTCTAGATACACCTCAAACATCTTCCTCTTAACTCCAAATCAAAGAAATCTCCTCAGACTAGATTAATGGTTTGTTCTCACTCACCAACCAATGGTGGTGATCAACGTCAGAATTGCGGATTTCGGGAGTTTTGAGTTTTGAATTCTCTTTTTCTTCCATAGTGCATTTCCTCCGAACCACGTGAATCTCTGCCACATATTCCTCTAGATTCAACGGTCCATACATGCTTCGTCCTTCACACTTCGCGAAGTTTACACTTTTCTCCTCACAAATATTTCTGAAGTTCTTCCTCACTAACTCCCAAATATGCTCCCACGTGTTCGCCTCTGACCAACGGTCAGGATTTGGTCCGCTCTTCGGGCTTCGAAAACTTTTGATCAACAACCCCTCCTTGTCATTCTTCCGAATCTCCAGATCTGTCAACCCGTGTCCATTGCAACTCAACGGTTACAATGAGCTCTGCCTCTTCGGGTTTTGGAAACTTCGATGTTGTGCTACCCCTTCCTCTCGGATAGCTTCTTCTCTGGATCAAACGACATGTTGACACATATTCCCCCTCTGTATCTACGGTCCATATGGACTTCGGGTTTCGTAACTTTGAGATTTTGGACTCCTTCACAAACGAAAAAATCTGAATATGTGAAGTCCAAAGGACTTCAAGGTGTAACCTCCTTGCAAATTCTCGATATCTAACGTCTGTTTGTGGCCCGGAATTCCTTCGAAGGGATCCCAACCATCGATTTGCAACCTTCAACAAATTTCTCCCTTTCTGTTGATTTCTTGTCACTATTTCTCTTGAGTTTTACTCCTCTCAGGATTTTGACCTCCGACGCACTCCTTGTGATCCTGAAATCTTTGACAAAGTCTGGACTTAGATATTTCTTCAAAATAAATCTCACTACACACTCCTTTCGCTTCACGGTCTTGATATTTCAACACTTAATCTATTTTTGACCCTGTGCACTCCTTGTAATACTTGGTCTAAGTTTCCCATTATCCCTCTTGAGAATCTCTGAGTCAAATATAGACTCTGTCGATGCACAACTTGCGGAAACTATGCACTCCTTGCATCTAAGCTCTCAGAAGAGAAACAATTGAAACTTATCTAATAATTCATAATTCCACAAAATCAACTATGAACGACATACATGAGCATAATAAATTAAACACACAGAGAACATATTGTTCATTCAAATACATAATGAAATGAACATTGTCCAAGCATTTGGAACAATTTATGTCTGTTCTATTCATTCATGAAGTATTTACATAAGTAATATAGTGCTTCACTGTATTCACACTCTCTATGTCTAATTGCTACATCTAAATTATTACTCTCTATCTTCTGCAACTCATTCTCATACTCTATTCTATCTTACAAAATAATACAGAAAAAACTATCTAAGGAGTCGCTTCTCGAGATCTTCTCCATCCTATCTAAATTATATCCCATCTTCATTCTAGTAGTTACCTACTTGGTCCTTTTACTATAAATGTGAGTTATTAACAGATAAGAGTTGACACTCTACATCCGCAACACCTTACAATCATGTAAGAGTTTACAACCTCTTGCCATTCCCAAGAGGTGAACCAATTTTACAAACAAGTATTGAAAAATGATATTTTCAAAATATCTCAACAACTCGCTCTACTTCCGTTTAATGCTGATTTGAAATTCCTGCACGTTGAGGTTTTGAATTCTGCCTCCATTCTCAGCGTCTCTTTATTTGATGGTGATGCTCCTGCATCATACTCCCCTGGCTAAAATATTCATGGACTCTTGTCCATGAGCTCCTACACTGTTTTTCCATGCTTCAAAATGCCAAGTTCAACAACCCAACTCGAATCTTCCATTGGGTGATCTTTCCACTTCACCAAATACTCATGATACATTTCCCTCATGGTCTTCTTTCCAACTCTCTACTCTAATATTTTATCCATCTAAGGTTTTTCTATTGTGATCATTTCTTTTTCCCACTGAATCTCCTTCTGGTCATCTAGTTCTATGCATCATCTTTTCTATAAGGATACATGTCTACAACATTGAATATCGGTGATATCCCAACATTGTCTGGAAACTCAATCTCATAAGCATTGGTTGTAAATTTTCTAAGGATCCTTCATGGTCCTATCTTCTTCATATTCAACTTGTTATATGTTCCCCTTGGAAACCTTTCCTTTCTCAAATGAGCTAAAACTTTGTCTCCAACTTCAAATTGAACTTATCTTCTTTTCTGATCAACTATGTTCTTGTACTTTTTATTACTGTCCTATAACTTCTCTCTGACTTGATAATGAATTCTATGCATCTCTGTAGAAAAATATTTTGCTCCAGTGCTTCTGAACGCGTCTTTCTTCAAATCTCTCAATTCTATAATCCCTCTCGGTTGTATTCCATACACTATCTCGAATGGACTTTTTTTAGTGCTCCTGTTTACCAAATTTTTAATTGAAAATTATGCATGTGACAGAATCAGATCCCATTGACGACCCTACTCAGTGACTAAACTCCTTAATAAATTTCTGAGACTTCCATTTACCACTTCAATCTGTCCATCTGTCTGAGGGTGATATGTTGAACTAAAGGACACGTTTGTCCCCAACTTCTTTCATAGAGTTCTCCAAAATTGTCCTACAAACTTTGTGTCTCTCCCTAAGACTATTCTTCTAGGAAACCCATGTAGTCTCACAACTTCCTTGGAAAATAAATTGGCTATGTGTGTAGCATCACTTGTTTTCTGACACGGTATGAAATGTGCCATCTTGGAAAATCTGTATACCACAACAAATATGGAATCAATTCCCTTCTAAGTTCTAGGTAATCCCAATACAAGATCCATACTAATTGGATCCGAAGGCCTTTCTGGAATAGGCAATGGCTGATACAAACCATTGTTATGCTATCTCCCTTTTGCATACTGGAAAATTCTACATTTTTTCACAAATTCCTTTACTTGGGACCTCATACCTAGACAATAGTATGAATTGTTCAATTGTGCAAATGTTTTGTCAAGACCAAAGTGTCTAGATAAACCTCCACTATGTTTCTCTTTCAGAATATTATCTCTCATCAAGCATCTTAGTATGCACAATTGGCTTCCCTTGAAAAATAGTCCATCCTGGATTAAATATTTTTTCCATGGGCTCCTGTCCCCCAACAAATGGTTTTCCTTAAAATCTGGAACTTCTTGGTACATTTCCTTAAGGTTTTCAAACCCTAAGGTCGTCACTTGGAATTCATGTATAATCAAACTTCTTCTGCTCAAAGCATATGCAACTTTGTTAGTACTTCTAGAAATATGTTTAGTGACAAAAGTAAAATTCTTCATGAATTCTACCCACTTAGCATGCCTCCGATTCAACTTTTCTTTCCTAGTAATAAATTGTAAACCTTTATTATCACTATACAAGACAAACTCTCTTGGAATTAAATAATGCATCCACTTCTTCAAAGCTTGAATCACTGAATAAAACTCTTTGTCATATTTGGAATAATGTTTCTTGGTGTCATTCAGTTTCTCACTGAAATAAGAAACTGGCTTATTATCTTGACTGAATACTGCTCCAATAGCTACTCCACTTGCATCACATCTTACCTGAAATGTTTTCCCAAAATACGGTAAGACCAAAATTGGTTGTCATGTGATCTTCTCCTTCAACACTCTGAAGCTTTTGTCATCCTCCTTTGTCCAATTAAAATAATTATGTTTATTCTACACAGTATCTAGTATGGGCGTACATATACCACTGAAATTTCTGATAATTTTTCTATAAAAAATTGCCAACCTATGAAAACTTCTCACCTCAAATATGCTCCTTGGTGATGACCATTCTTTGATTGATCTCACCTTCTATGGATCCATTTTCAATTGATTCAAAGAGATCACAAAACCAAAGTATATGTGTTATGTCTTCATAAAATAGATTTTCTTTAGGTTTATCAACAACGTTTCTTGTTGCAATATCCTCATCACTAATGTCAAATGTTTTAAATGTTCTTCCTCTATTTTACTAAAGATTAGTATATCATCCAGATATACAATCACAAATTTAACTATGAATTCTTTCAGTACTTCATTCATCAACCTCATAAATGTGCTTGGGGAATTTGTTAACCCAAATGACATGACTATCCATTCAAACAAACTTTCATTCGTCTTGAATGTTGTCTTCCATTCATCTCCCTCTCTCATTGTTATCTGATGATATCAACTCTTCAAGTCTATTTTTGAAAAATAGCTTTCTCCACTCAAGAAATCCATAAAATCATCCATTCTTGGCAAAGGGAATCTATACATGATGGTGATCTTATTGATGGCTCTAGAATTTGTACACATTCTCCATCCCCCATCCTTATTTGGAATCAAAACAGTTGTCATTGCACATGGGCTTAGAATTTCCCTAAATAAAGATTTATCTAACAAATCCTAGACTTGATTATTGACCTCTTCATTCTCTCGAGGTGTCAACCTATATGATGCTTTATTTGGAAAACTGTCTCCTGGAATAAGGGCAATGCGATGGATGATACTCCTAATGGGTGGCAATGAGTGAGGTAACTCATCCACTACTATGGAAACAAAATTCTCTAACAATTCATGGATTTATTTAGGTAAATCATCCATAGAATTATTTGTAAGGATAACTCTTGGCTTCCTCACTACAACAAGTTGCATCTCTTGTTACTTCTTGATCTCATTCAAGAGTTCCTTCCCACTCATGAGAAGTATACTTGAACTAGCCTCCTTATTTGGCTCTTTTTCTTCTATTGGCAGCAACATGTCTGTTCTACCATTCTTCTCTAGGGTGTAAGTATTTTTCCTCCCATCATGAATGAAATTTCTATCAAATTTCGATGGTATTCCCAACAAAATATGACAAACATCCATAGGAATTACATCACATAAAATATAATCCCTATAGCCTCCTATTTTAAATTCAACTTTGCATTGTCAACTTACCATTACATGATGTCCTTTCTGCAACCATGATACCTTGTACGGATTTGGGTGTGCAGTTGTCTCTAGCTCTAGTTTCTCCACCATCTCCATGGATACTAAATTATCAGTCCTCCCACTGTCTATAATCATCTTTCAAACTCCGTCCTTTGTTTTGCAAGAAGTCCTGAACAAATTTATTTGTTGAACTGGTTCTTCTGCCTCCTTCTCTGGCTTTAGAAGAAATTTCCTCATCATAAGGTTTCTTCCTCCTTCTGTTGCTTCTGCTTCCACATTCTTCTGAGCTTCATAAATGTGTTCTTATCCTCCTCCTTCTTTCTTTCTCCTGGGACATTCCCAAGACATGTGTCCTGTCTTTCCACAGGCATAATATCTAACTTCACCTCCTTTGCCTCTTCCTCTTCCTCTAGGAAAAGAGTTTCTTCCTCCATGATGTCCTTCCTTAGAAATTCCCCCTTTTCCAGGGTGATTATGATGTTTTCCAACCTCTTTCTTTGGCTTATGGAACTTCTCTCGGATAGTTCCCTTACCTCTGTTTGAATTTCCTCCCCTGTTTCGCTGGCTTTGTTTTTTGGCCAACTTCTCTTCATATTTCAAGGCTACTTGATATGCATCCCCGATTGTGTCAATGGAAATCATGTTGATCTCCTCTTGTATCTCGTATCTCAACCCATTTATATACCTGTTTTTTTTCTCATCATCATTTTCCTTCTGTCCAGCCCTGATATTTAGTCTATATAATTCTTCAGTGTATTCTTTCACTGATAAACTTTTCTATCTCAGGTTTTCTAACTTTCTGAATAGACTTATCTGATAGTCTTTAGGGACAAATTTCTCTTTCAAATTAGCTACCATCCTATCCCAACTTTTGATTTTCTGCTTAGCTTTGCATCTATGATCAACTTGTAGTTCATTCCACCATAACGTTGCATGACCTTTCAACCTAGTTATTTCATGATTCACTTTCTTTTCTTCTTCAATTTCTTCATAATTGAATTATTTATCCATCGCATGTACCCAATCTAACAATTATTGAACTTCCAAATTGCCTTCATACATTGGGACTTCTACTTTTTCTCTAGCTCCTATTCTCAAAACAACTCTTGACAGTCTTCTTCCACAAGTTCTCCTTCTATAGCTCCTTCTTCTTCTACCTCTTCACTTTCATCTTCCCTGACGTCACCAACATCTGGTGCTCTCCTCTATGTTGTTTCCATGGCTTCCAATATCATTCTGATTCGCCTCATTTCTTCTTCGATTTTTGGATTTGCACTGTGCCTTCTAGGTGGCATGATTCCACTGCTTTGATTTCCTCTTTTCTGACTTGATGCTATCAAACATAACTCCTTCACCTTTTCCTGTTGTCTACAAGAAAAGTCACGCTTTAATACTACTAAATGGTATCAAAATTTCTTCTCCATCTCCTTTTTATATTGTCTATAAACAAAATATAGGCTCTGATACCACCTGGTGCAGACCCCCTACACTCACAGGACTGCATGACCTCCCGGTCAAGGATTGATCGACTTCGAGAGCTGAATTATCTCACAGGTTCATTTTGAGCCTTCACAATTGTCCCCACAGGTCAAAGTCCTTATCCTCAGGTGCAAAATCCACTTTTCAGGAGTTTTTGAGTACTCTTAGAGTCCTCCACGTGACCTTGGTAAAAAATATAGGCTTAAACCTTCATTCCCCACCCACTTCGAAACTTCAAACTTCGGGTGTTATCAACACACCTGACTCCTAATCCTCTAAACTCTGAACTGCCGAAATCTTTTGGACCAGATCTACGGTCCACGTCCTTCCCACAACCAATGACTATGATATACTTGGAGCTTTGGATGACTTCTAGTCAATGGATCTGTCTTCTCCTTCCTCTCCCTTCGAATCCACAATCTAATGACATGTGTCTCCCTTAGATAGATGGTCCTTGTGGACTTTGTCACTTCACGCTTCACTAGTTCTAGTTCCACCTCAACCGTCCTCCTCTGAAATCTGAATCGATGAAATCTTCTTAGACCAGATCAACGGTTTGTGCTCACTCACCAACCAATGGTGGTGATCAACCTCGAAATTCCGGCTTTCAGGAGTTCTAAGTGTTGAATTCTCCTTTTCTTGAAGAGTGTATTTCTTCTGAACCACGCAGATCTCCCCCACATGTTCCTCTTGATTCAACGGTCTAGATCTTCTTAGTCATTCACGCTTCGTGAAGTTTACGCTTTTCTCCTCGCAAACTGTTTCAAAGTTCTTCCTCGTGAAATCTCATATATGCTCCCATGTGTCCTCCTCCAACCAACTGTCAGGATTTGGTCCACTCTTTGGTCTTTGGAAACTTTTGATCAACAACCCATCCTTTTCATTCTTTCGGATTATCCAACTTCCATATATCCATATATGTCAACACATGTCCATTGCAAATCAACGGTTATGATGAGCTCTGTCTCTTTGCATTTCGACAACTTCGATGTTGCATTACCCCTTCCTCTCGGATAACTTCTTCTCTAGATCGAATGACACACTGACATGTATCCCCCCTCCATATCTATCGGCCATATGGACTTCGGGTTTCATAGCTTTGGTATTTTGGAATCCTTCACAAACGAAAACCTATGAATATGAGAGGTCTGAAGGAATTCAAGGTGTAACCTCCGTGCACCTTCTCGAGATCTAACGGTTTTTTGTGGACCTGACTTCCTCCAAAGGGATCCCAACCGTCGATTTGCAACCTTCGATAGATTTCTCCCTTTCTGTTGATTTCTTTTCAATATTTCTCCTAATCTTGATTCCTCTAAGGATTTTGACCTCTGACACACTCCTTGCGATCATGAAATCTTTTAAAAAGTCTGGACTTAGAGATTTATTCAAAACAAATATCACTATGCACTCCTTGTGCTTCGCAGTCCCGATATTTTGACACTTAGTCGATTTTTGACCCTGTGCATTCCTTGCAGTACTCGGTCTAAGTTTCCTATTATCGCTCTTGATATTCTCTGAGTCAAATCTAGACTTTGTCGACACACACCTTGCGGATAATATGCACTCCTTACATCTGATCTCTTAGAAGAGAAATAATTGAAACTTATCTAATACTTTATAAGTCCATAAACTCAACTATGAATGACATACATGAGAATAATGAATTAAACACATAGATAACATATCATTCATTCAAATACATACCGAAATGAACATTGTCCAAGCATTTGGAACAATTTTTGTATGTTCTATTCATTCATGAAGTATTTACATAAGTAACAAAGTTCTTCACTTCAGACTCTCTATGTCTAACTTCTACATCTAAATTCTTACTCTCTATCTTATGCAACTCATTATCATACTCTATTATGTCTTACAACGTAATATAGAAAAAAATATCTAAGGAGTCACTTCTTGAGCTCTTCTCCTTCCTATCTAGATTCTATCCCATCTTCGTTCTAGTGGTTACCTACTCGGTCCTTTTACAATAAATGTGAGTTATTAATAGATAAGATATGACACTCTACATCTACAACACCTTACAGTCATGTAAGAATTTACAAACTCCTGCCATTCCCAGGCGGTGAACCGATTTTACAAACAAGTATTGAAAATATCATTTTGAAATACCGATTTTATCTTTACCGCTTGCACTTGGAACACGCAAAATACACATAGGGTCATTGGTTCGTGAGATTGTTCTTCGTCTGATTTCCACCAAATCATAAATCTCTTGTTTTGTACCTCGTGCTGATTGCTGAGAGATGCCTTAGTTCTCTCCTTTCAGTGGGTCTCTTTCCATCGACATCAACCCATTTATTATGGAAATGGGACCTAGAATCTTATGAGTACCTTGAGGCTTGCAGTCATTAGTGGTAGGCTCTCTCACCATCGACAGTTGGGAATACATCAATGTCTCCTGATTGGTGGATTTTTTAGGTGTTTGACACCAGCTCCTTTATTCACACCTGTAATAATGTAATTGGTGCCTTGATACCTACTTTCATTATCGGTAGGTTGTCTCACGTTTTTTAACGGTATACCTCAATGAATGGTAATCAAACGATGTCTCATCATGTTCGACCTCAACTCGTTTGATCAGTGAAGACATCACTATGTGGCTGCAACTTTCCTGAGTTGTTGCTTCCTTTTCATTGGACCAATACCTATATGACTTCAGTGATCATGGGAGATCAGATTATACTCCATGGTATACAGATATCTTTAGATTGGTTTTGAGACTAGTTCTACTGGGCCTTGTTCGTGACCATGTTAGCTATTGGCATGTCACCGCATTTGTATTTTCCTATTAATGGCCACAAACACTTACTTGGTATATTTTCACATGGATCTGCAGTGTATTTTTAGCATCCATGTATGCAAAGTCAGTTCATAATGTAATACACAATTGAGTTCATCTAGCTGGTTCTCTACCACTCCACTCCTAGGTTATTTATAATGTATTTCGGTCATCGCAGATACTCCTCTGACCTCACACATTAGGGGGCATCTATTAGAGAAAGATTTTCCTCACCCTATGAAATCTTGCAGAGAGGGCCTTATTCCATTCCCCCATGTAGACTTACTTTGCCTGATTGATAAATCCAAAAAAAATAAAAAAAAATTCCACTTGTACACACCTTGCAAGCTATACAACAAGCATATACGCTGGCTTCTCCACTACAACCCACGTACATTGGGATTTGTGCCAGAAAATCAAAATTAAATGTCGAGTTTCCATGTCATGACACAAGATCTTTGATCCTTGGCCTTCCATATACTGGAAACGTTCCGACTCGGCCCTTCATTTTCATTTTGAAGGCTATAAAGAAGCCAATTACGAGCTATGGAAAAGGGGAGAGATTTCAACTTTGAGAGAAAAGTTACTCTAGAGAAATTATTTACTTCATATTGAGTCTGCATCCCTTTGTCCTTTAAGTCTGAACATAGTGTTCAACAACCAGGATCTTCCCTTATTGATGGAGAACCTCTTTGTCTCCCTTATATGATCTTGCCTTTGGTGGAGGATTGAAGTGGTGGAGGCCCAGTTGGAAGGAACTCAGTTTCTGGGTTCTGAACTATGCCGACACAGAAGTCTATAATATTTTCACTTCTACTGATCATTTATTAATAGAAATACTCCTTTCCCATCCAATTGATATGTTTCAAATATATGAGTTATTATACATGGGAATGTTTGTTTTGTATATTCATGGATTATGCTATCTAATGTGATAACCTTTTATATTACCACTATATGCTTTCTCTTCTTGTTTGTTGAGAACTTGTTGCAGGTATAAATCTTTGGGTTGAATTCCTTAACGGTGGACATCATCAAACGTTTGGATGAGGTAGGCCTCTTTCTTATATCTCTTGCACATTGGTTTATATAGAATATGCTAGAATTGAGTTGATTTCTACAGTCATACCTATATGTTGTGGTTTACCCTAGCCATAGAGAGATTTTCCTCGTAACAGAATTGGCGACTGTACTGAGGATGAATCTTCTTTCTTAGGGTTAGAAGTACTTTTCTCCTTAGATTGCTCTCATTTCTATTGTGGTTCTTGTCGTAACATTGCTTGACAACTCCTTTTCACTCTGGGTCTAAGTTTTCATCCTTTCTCCCTTGTCTGGCTTTGTTTCAAAGAATATACGTGTCTTTTGCCTTGACAGTCGTGTATACACGCAGTTTGTTTCACTGCAAGTTGTGTATATATGCTCTGTTTGCCCAAATAGTCACGTACACCTATTTTCCTTGCCTGTTTGCTTGGTATGGTGTTTGTTGGGTGGGATTTGATGCTTGTTGAGCCTTCTTAGGTCCCTGTAGTGCCTGTTGAGTGCCCGTGGGATGAGAAGAAACCCTCTTTTGGTTGAATTTTTGGGTGAAGTTTTCCTCTTCATCTTTTCATTTTTAGTTTCCTTGTACATTGGGTTGGGTGTTTCATTGCTTGATATCCTACTTGAGTTATCTCTCTTTTATACATAGTAGGTCTATATATCAACTTACTTTTTAGTCCATGCATTTTCAGTTTCGATATATTGAAAATACAAAAAAAATAGGCATTTTTCATTGCTTGGAATTTTTGTCTTTTGAGTTTTTATCATTAAATAAGTGCATACATTGAAAGATTGCATTTTTACTTCTAAATTTCATAGTTGAATTTGAATATTGCATCGCTTTTAGGAGCATATCATACATTAAAAGTTAAAGTTAGGACTTTTCATTATTTTCATATTTACTTTCTTGTAGAGTCATAACACCATGAGTTTCATCACCATACCTTTTTGAGTAATCATGGCCATAAATTCAACACTATAATTTAAAATTTATTAGTAACGATTTTATTTTCTAGGGTGCACAAACTAGCCTAGGATTTAGTGCCTTGGAATTGGATTTTGTGAGTAAACTTCCCCAAGGAAAGTGAATCAACATATGTGTCTGATTCATGGAGTGGAGAAATCCATTGTATAATTGGTAAGATTAGGAGGCTCCTCTCACACCACATTTATTCACGAGGTCATGCGAAGTCGGTTGAAGGAATATCCCCCCAATACCTTCCTAGAATTAGAGATATTTATGGGGATCTATTCATATCTGGGGATATTGTTAGTGCCTTTACCTCCATGAGAGGCGGTGCTTTCAAGGTTTCGGGCTTTGCTACCCTGCCCATACAGTGGACCTGACTTACGACTGCTTTCCTGTGCATCGATTATATAGTGGTTTATTAGTTGCTTGACTTAGGTGTATCATAGGTTACTTGTAGGGGTTATTCTATAAGTACCCTGGTTCAAATAAGGGTTGGACAACACACAACCTTTATGGAGGATTACCTCTCCGGGGGGATCTAATTGACTGGTTGTTAATCCCACGAGGGCCCTTATAACTGATTTTGTTACCTCCGATATTTAATAGGGAGTGTCAAGCCCCTCTTGGGAGAGACATACCTTATTTAGGGAGGGAGGCCACTCAAACACTTGACCTTGTTTGCAATCATATTGGTCGTTTGAATTTTGGTGTGTTCTTTGCTTACTAGTTGGCCTTAGGATATATTTTTTATATTTAGAGTCTTAAGTCACCATGGAGTCATACCAGCCTCCTCGTCGGTCCCGTCGCTTGTTACATTTACCACCAGTTTTTTTGTCCTTGCCTTCTAAAAGGCGTAGATTTATTATACATGGTACACACACATCCACCATTCAGACTTGTGATTCTACAAGGATGATTACCGAATCCAGTCTTTAGAATTTTTGGATCCCTTCGACTCCCATACACACTATAGTTAACAGTACCCCTTTGACTCCTACAACATCTATGGTTGCAGTGACGGAGGTACCTATCATTACTATGGCCTGGCCTATAGCTAATACTCAAGCTACCACCTCGAACTCCTTTGGGTCTCTTGGCCACTCACCGGGATATAATGTTCAGTCCATCCCTATGGCTTCTAGTCCATTTTCTTATGGTATGCCTAACTTCACTTCGCATTTTTTGAACTCCATCCCAGTTGCTGGCCCTAATGATAGCATTGGGCTTGGGGGAAGTACACCTCCTACACTCCTTTTTCATTTGGTGGATCGCAAATCCCTCAAATGACTCATAATATGGGAGGTATGCTTGCTTTTAACCCTGGGTCCAATCCTCCTACTTCTGGGTGGAATAGCCAACCTAGTGGACAAGCTTCAGCTCAAGTTCCATCCCACAATCCTACCTCCTCAACGTAGATTTTGACCAATACATTTGGCATGATGAATCCACCTCTATCCTCCGGTTTCCAACCTGGAGGAGGTCAGTTTCACACTTTGGGAAACCCCCAACCCAGATCTAATCCGACTGGGGGCAATTTCTATAACCCTCAACAGAACATTCCAGCTGGAATGATCCCCAACCAACCTTATCGGAATCATCCTGGAGAAGGGCCTTATAATGTCAGACAGGACCATGGTGTTTAATAGAACCATCTGATGGACTCCAATCCTCAAGCAAAATCGTTCCCAGGAGGTTGGGGCCAGATGTCACAACCATGTCTCCCTTTTTAGGCCATGCTTAATCTACCATATTTGGATAAGTTAATGAACGACCCTGTGAGTCACAATCCTACATGGCCCCCGGTCCCCACCAAATTTGCTTCAGACATCCCGAACTTTGAGGGTAAGAATGGAGAGGATCCCGGTGATCACATCACTACCTTTCACCTTTGGTGCTCATCAAACTCCCTTAATGATGATTCTATTTGTTTGAGATTATTTCAATGCACCCTTATCGAAGTTGTTGTGAAATGGTATATTGAGATACCTAGGGGGGCTTATGGGACTTTTAGTCAGTTGGTTATGGTCTTTCTTAACCACTTCCATTTTCCCATTTATTATGATGTTGGCCTAGAATTGTTGTCTACTTTATGCCAGGATACCGCCACTCATATATCAGACCATATCTAGGAGTGGCATAGACAAAATAGGTTTATTAAGACCCCTATACCCTCGACATTTCTTTTCTAATGGTTTCTTAAGTCTTTTCACACTCCTATCTCAAAGGACATTGCTACTTCCAAGGTTACCACTAAGGAAGATGCTATCTTTGGGGCCCAACAATTATATTTGATATATGCTCAGTCTGGGATGTTATACTACCTTCTTCCTAATGCACTGCGATCTACTTACAACCCTATGCAAAATCCCAGACGTCATGCCGATGGAATCATAGGTTCCACCAATGTAAAGTATGTTGGATCATGTTGTCATTGATGCCAATGGTTTGATTGATTGATGTCATTGATTGATGTCAAGTGATTGATTGATGTCAAAGGATTGATTGATTGATGATTTATGT